>JACXGI010005888.1:5349-21812 GCA_016801175.1 Esox masquinongy
GTGTGTGTGTGTGTGTGTGTGTGTGTGTGTGTGTGTGTGTGTGTGTGTGTGTGTGTGTGTGTGTGTGTGTGTGTGTGTATATGTTATTATTATTTTTCACCAACACAATCCCATAATTGCAAATAACACATCCGCAACCACCAAACTATATGGATAAAGTGAAATTATGAAGCCTGCACCGAACCCTAAACCCTGAACTATAGAAAATGCTGCTGTAACATACAGTTTGTGTAGCGCAGTTTAGATGAAGCGTGTCACGCTGTGTTTGAGAGACAGAAAGGTGTGGTCCAACTGCGCAAAAAAAATTCAATAAGACTCAGTGTCCCTGCATCACACACAGAACTCCCCCCTCTCACACACGCTAATAAAGCCCATATTGACACTCCCCAACACACACTCAACATGCTCCCAAAAGCTAAAGTGCCATAGCTTAACAATACATTCAATCGACATGTATACATACCATGATTGAAAAGCTTTGTGGCCTGTGCGTTGAGTATCCTAAACGTGCATTATCCCAGTGCTGTACTTATGCGTGAATATCTTATTGCATTATATTTCACTGATTAGCCTTGATAACCTTCTAGGTTAAGTCTTGTTTGCTTTGAAGGGAAAAAAAGTGCATTTTGACTGTTTGAAACAGCCCCGAAAGTGTGCAGAGACAATGCACAGAGGGTCTTTTTTTTCTCTTAATCTGAGATTAGAGGAAGACCGCCAAAATATGTGTTGTTTATTGGCACTGTAGTGTTGGTTTATTATAGTAGATTTGTTAGTATTTTTGGCAATAAAAAAAGTTGTGGTCATGTATGCTCTTTAGCTACCCACCAAAGTTTATTGACAGATTTACTCACGGCTAGCTACATTGACCCACATTTGGCGGGTGTTTATTTTATTCACTGTTCTAAACTCTCATTCTTACAAATATTGTTTGTTTGCTTATTTTCATGCCAACTTCCAACCAATGGCGCGTGTCCTGTTGGAGTCCCATTCTCCTGTCACTTACTTAAAACTACTTAACAGTAAATCCACAATATACATTGATTATTTAATGGCACATAAATTCAAATGAAACGTTGTCTTACAAATTGGTGTCTGGCTAAATCGCTGTTAAAACGGCCAGTGGCAAATGCCATACATAGACGCTATTTGTGGTGGAGGTAAACTTAGTAAGAAACGTTAGTCATTTTAACTGTATCGGTGTCATTCACAAATGGCCAATTAACTATTAAAACGGCCAGTAGTAAAAGAGGATTTGTTCAGGATAGAGACAAGAGGCTGTACTGACACCTGGTAAATATACAGCTCCGTGGTGTATTGGTTAACGACAGCCTTTCACGTGGGTGATCCGCGTTCGAATCTTGAGATAGTAACACTTTCTATTGCGGGCCGGCTGAACTAGGCTTGCCTGGTTTCTTGTTTTCATACGATTGAATTTAGTTTTTTCATACTATGAAATATTTCAGTTAAGTTTTTCTTTTCTTACAGTCAATACATTTGAGCTCAATTTAGCTCCATACATCAAGTTCAACATAGAGATCCACTGACACTGCCACAGCACTAACTAATGAGGAAGATATACACTAAGCAGGGCTCAATGATCTTCCAGATTTGTGACACTTTTAGAACTTAAAATGTGGTGGTGATTATCATTATTTTTACGGGGTTATTAGAAATATAGTTTTATATGAAAATATTTAACAATATTTTTTTAATTCTGGAATTGTCTGGATTTCATGGTTACGTCCTCGATCTCTGCGACATGGAATTCATAGGGTGCTAGCATTGGCATGTGACGTTGGCATTCAATCTTAGTTTCATCAAACCAGAGAATCTTGTTTCTGATAGTCTGAGAGTCCTTTTGGTCTCTCTTGACAAACTCCTCCTCAAGGACTCTTGTGCCTTTTACTTAAGAATCTTCTGTCTGGTCACTTTACCATAGAGGCCTGATTGGTGAAGAGCTGCCAAAGTGGTTGACATGGAAGGGTCTCCCAATCTCCACACAGGAACTGTCAGTGGGACTGTCAGGTTCTTGGTCACCTCCCCCATTACCAAGGCCCTTCTCTCCCGATTAATCAGTTTGGCTTGGCGGACAGCTCTAGGAAGAGTGTTGGTGGTTCCAAACTTCATCCATTGAATCATGATGGAGGCTTCTGTGTTCTTGGGGACCTTCAATGTTGAAAAAATGTTTTGGAACCCTTCACCGGGTCTGTGCCTCGACAAAAACCTGCCTCAGACCTCTATGGACAACTCATACCTCACAGCTTGGTTTTTATTTTGAAATGCCCGTGTGGTCCGATCCAACAGACGAGCTACTGTAGCTCAAATTGCTGAGAAAGTTAATGCTGGTACTGATAGAAAAGTGTCAGAACACAGTGCATTGCAGTTTGTTGTGTATGGGGCTGCGTAGCCGCAGACCAGTCAGGGTGCCCATGCTGGCCCCTGTCACTGCCGAAAGCGCCTACAATGGGGACACGTGAGCATCAGAACTGGACCACGGAGCAATGGAAGAAAGTGACCTGGTCTGATGAATCACGTTTTCTTTTACATCACGTGGTTGGCCGGGTGCATGTGTGTCGCTTACCTGGAGAACTCATGGCACCAGGATGCGCTATGGGAAGGAGGCAAGCCGGCTTGAGGCCGTGTGATGCTTTGGGCAAGGTTCTGTTGGGAAAGCTTGAGTCCTGCCATTCATGTGGATGTTACTTTGACACATACCACCTACCTAAGCATTGTTGCAGACCATGTGTACCCTTTCATGGAAATGGTATTCCCTGATGGCATTGGCCTCTTTCAGCTGGATAATGCGCCCTGCCACCAAGCAAAAATGCTTCAGGAATGGTTTGAGGAACACAACAACGAGTTGAAGGTGTTGACTTGGCCTCCAAAATCCCCAGATCTCAATCCAATCGATCTGTGGGATGTGCTGGACAAACAGGTCTGATCCATGGAGGCCCCACCTCGCAACTTACAAGATGTAAAGGATCTACTGCTAACATCTTGGTGCCTGATACCACAGCACACCTACAGAGGTCTAGTGGAGTCCATGCCTCAAATGGTCAGGGCCGTTTTCATGGCAAAAGGGAGACCTACACAATATTAGGCAGGTGGAGATAATGTTATGGCTGATCGGTGTACATAGACAGGTGTTATTATTTTTAACATAGCGTTATATGACTTAACTATTCCTTATTTATCAACCAATTGAAGTATTTATCATACTCAGCTGTTTAAGCTGATTTTTGCACCAAGCTTACCGATCCTTTACTGTACCGCTTGCTGACAAATGGCTATAAAGTCCCACAGGAGCTGCAAACTGGACAACATTGCCCAGGGAAGCTTGAGGGTTCGTCCGCAGGGTTTTCCTTGTCTTGTTGTTTTCTGACTTGCTTATGGGCTTGCAAAATTTGGCAAATAGTTGAATGAGCATACCACCCATGTGGTTTAAAGAGCAATTAATAAAAAAGCTTGGCGCACATGCCTAGGAGGAAGGCTTGCAATTATCTTCAACTCTCCTGAGTTGAATTAACTGTTAACAGTTTAACAGATGATTTTTCTTGATTTGGTGAGCTTAGTGTTGTCGGACTCTGTCAAACAGATGGCTGGTTGTTGTAGACCACAGCATGACAAAAGAGGTGGCAGATTTGCCGATGGAAGAAAGGAAGGGTCCCCACTTTTCCATTTGATAACAGACGCTGATGCGCCTTCTGCTGACTAATTGAAATTCAGCATTTCAGGGTGCAGTTTTGTTTGCACCCAAATCATTTTTGCTCAATAAATGTTGTGCAACATTGAACTATTACTGCAGATATTATGAACATGTTCTTATAACACAATGCAAGAAATTCAGCATTGTGTTTTTTGTGTAAAACCTGAATGTTGTAATTCATAATGAGGCATGTCTTATCAACCTTAAAAATTATTTCTGTCAGTTACAGCCATTAATAACAAATTCTTTTTTGTTTTAGTTACATATCCTTCGCAAAAAATGTTGTTAGAAGCTGTTGAGATTTTCCTTCCTTCCTTAGTGCTTTATTATATATATATATATATATATATATATATATATATATATATATATATATATATATATATATATATATATATGAAAAGAATAAGGGCTGGTAATGGCAAAGGACCTCACAATATCATGTCACAATACTTGCTGATACAATGTGCATTGCAGTTCTCTTCTCATTCTGTTAGTATTGACACATGATCTAATTGCATGCAAATATTCTTCACGTGGGATTGGATCCATTTGCAATAGGTGTGCTGCTTAGAACTGGTTTCCATGGAATAGATTTTGACAGATGTTTGAAAACTAAATGTTATTGGGGGCTTCACTGTAGGACATGCATGTTCAATATTCTTATGATATGGTGTGATATGATGACTTTGTGTTTACGTTTTGTTTATGTTCTTAATGAAAAATGTCCCTTGTATTCGCGCATGGTGTTATCTGTTTATCACGTCATTTACGCTTTTGGAAAAAAAAGGTAAACCTGTTAATGGTTGACAGTCAGCAGTAAAATTGATAGAAATGTCCATCCCTTCTTCCTTCATTATGAGTCTGCTGATTCCTGGATAGAAAAGATTACCTTTGTGAGGCCATAGTCACTGCATTGAAATCCGTCTGGATATGGGAGTTGCACTGAGCCCCAATAGGCCATTCCTAGGACATTCTGATTTGTGCTTGTTACCGTTTGTATGTGCCCATTTTAACTGTCATTGACTTCTAACTGTACACGATCCAAATGAAGCCTTTCTTATAGTGCTGGGATTAGCCTGTCAGTTATGAAGCTGTTTTGGCAGAGGGTGACGCCAACCCGAGGCTGCTGTTGGTGCAGCAGTTGGGGCCATGGAGGCCAGGGTAGTGGGGCTGTGGACCGGTGTGGCCTTGTAACTGTACCTGATGGGTTAAATATATTTTGAGGTCCGTCATATGACTGAAAATTGGACCTTTGACTCACAGCCTACTCTCCGCTGTTAATCACTGCTGGTCTGTCTGGCGTGCATTGCTTCTGGTCGTGCTCAAGACTGCTTGACTCAAGACTGCTGATGAGGATTTTGATTATTAATACAGCTATTGTGGAAGGTATTTGTGTCAGTGGGCTATGCGAGGATGTTATGATTCAAATTACCTGGATTTAATTGTCCCGCAAAATAAAATAAAAAACTGGGATGGTACTGTGGATGTCTCTGTCCATATGTATGTCACACGTGATATCTCGGACATCTGTCCCAATTTCGAATGAACATTGAGTAAATGTATCCTGCCACCAAGATCCTATGTTCACAAAATTATCCAGATTATGGATGGAGATGATATTACAAGTTCATAGGAATCTAAATCTAAGGTCCCGCCTCTCAACGACTTTGAAATAAAATGTTATGATTGAGTAAAACTGTTTTACTACAGGCGCATAATCATGCAAAAATAGGGCTGTCGCGAATAAAAATTTTTGGGCTCCGAAGCTTCGGTAGTGAGCAGCAGCGAATACTTGGAGCTTCGGTTTGGGGGAGGGGGGGTTGTTGTGCTGCAACATTTCTCTGGTGTCGGCTGAGATGGACGGTAGTACTGCAACAATTGTCTTTCAGTTTAATTTAAGTATTAAAGGATTTTTTTTAGCATTTTGATCTACAATTTCACATATCACATAAATATAGACTGACAGAAACGCTCATAATAATAGACTCCGAATCCGAGACAACGCCGAACAAAAGCGCTGTGAAACAGAAGCTCAGGAACAGCATAGTCATAGTTGATGAAGAATATTAAGATGTATTTCTAAGATGTATAATTCTTTGTCATTTCTCAGTATGGCATACATTGAAACGAAATTTGTCATGGACATTTAAACCATTACCCATCCATACACAGCAATGCGCAGTCGCAGTTCCGCGAACTGTAATAAATAGAACAGGGTAGGTAGAGCAATTAGCGCAGTTATAACAGCAGCAAAACACACATTTCAGTAAACAAACAATATATTTTCATTCTTGCAAATAAACAAATGAATCCCAATGTTATATGCGGAAGGTGGGAGAGCCAGTCGCAGGAGAGGTTGCACAAATGCCGGTTTATTGCTGAATAAAACACTCGCACACTGCGTAAAACAAAAGGTAGCTATTGCACAATGCAGTTAAACCCAAATAATAATAATAATAATAATGCACAACCAAACCGTAGGGAGCAAAATCTTTTCGTTTTAAGCGTTATTTGTTTAAGCGTGACGTTCACTGCTGTGAGTGAGAGGGATGTCAGGTTCTCTCACAAAATATATTCGGCAGTTCTTTGACAGCCATGAAAAAAAATGAAATGAAGACCAAATATCTACCCTTTGAACGAATATCTGAATATTAGAATATTCGGGTCCAGCCCTATGCGAAAAGTACACCCCCTCTTTTTTTATGTATACATACAGCTCCGGAAAAAATTGAGACCACTGCACCTTTTTCTTTACTTTCCAAAAAAGTCGAAAATGAAGGATTTGAGTGAGGAACAGAAGCGTTCAATTTGCAGTGGTCTCTTAATTTTAACCCTTCTGTTCCTCACTCAAAACCTTCCTTTTCGACTTTTTTGGGAAGGAAAGAGAAAGGTGCAGTGGTCTTGTAATTTTTTCCGGAGCTGTATTTGGACACATGAATCTTAGCACAAAATTCCAACCACATTCATTGATAATGGGAACCCAAAGTATCAAGTGTAATGCAACAAAATTTGAAGAAGAATTTAAAGAAAAAAGATTAAAGGAATGCTATTATCTTATAAAGAAAAAGTTAGTAAACGCCTACCTTCACATAAAATGGCAAAAATTTGAATCAGGTGCACAAATACGGGTGTATCAATTAGCGTGATTTGGGAGGATCCAGTCTTCTATGCAGTTTAGAAACTTGGTCTGGGGGAACAATGTGCCCAGGACAGGTGTGTCAAAGTTGGCTTTCTTTGGTTTTGAATACTCTCTTTACAGTCCTGTGTGATTCTATTTGTAAAACATGGCACTTGCTTTCAGTGTCCAATGCTATATTTTTTTTCTCACTGGTCCTATCCGGTCAGTTGGCCTGAAATCCACAGGCCTGGACTGTATTTAATGGTTATCAAAATATTACTATAAATATAATTTTTATCTTTTCATGAAGATACATGCTTATTTGATGGAATAAATGCATGAAAATAACATAATTGGGGTAATATATTTATGGTTACATAAATATGGCACACTACAGTGCTTGCAGTTGTTGGTTGATTGGCTTCTTGTTTGTCTAGCAAGCTTAGGCAGGCAGAGTTAACATGACACTTACTGTCCACAAGCCATGTCTGCATGGTTTTTCTATCCGTATTCACGGACTATGTCATGGACGTAGTCCGTGAATGGTTTCTCCCTCTTCACAACATGATAGGTGGTCGTAATGAGTTTTTCAACTTGGCTACACGCCACCTCATTCGGAGCAGGCAGATGTTCATTGGTGCAGCCGCAGGGTTGTCACCAGCCCGTTTGGCCGCAGTACACGCTGCAGGGACTTAAGAGCAGGTTTTCGGTAATTGTTTGTTCCCTTAATAAACGACCCTGCCTTATTGGTTTTCATTGGGAACGCACGACATGTACGGTAGTACGTGTCCCTTGCATTATTGCTTTCAACCCACGGAACCTGTTCTTTCCACGAAAACAAAAATTACCCTGTTTGCTTTACCTCGTACGACGCCATGTTTGGGTCCTGCTCTAGAATGGACTATGAACTATGATTGGACAAAACAGACGAGCCATCGAATATTATTGGACAAAAAGACGACACCGGTACTGTACCACATCGAGGGGGGAGAAGAAGCGTCACAGACACATTTTAATGCGAGAACAGGCGAAAAATGAAGCGGAAAGAGTGACAAAGATGACAAGCAAACATTTTAATAGGATACTATAAATTTAAAAGGGGAAATTGAGCACTGACCTGTATATATCTTTTCTTACTGGCCTGACGTTAGGTCTTACTAGACCCAGGCCAGCGGGCCATGTTAATGTTGAACCCTGAACTTGCATTGGCAGGGTTGTGTTCAATTCCCACAGTGGTACAGTACAGGAAAGTATGAAAATGTGTGCACTCTGTACTTTAAGTGGCTCTGCATAGGAGTTACTGCTAAACGACTTAAATGTTTCCCCTTAAATGTTTCCCCTTTCCCTTAAATGTTTCCCTCTTCCTCTTTCCCCAAAAATATTTTCCACAGGAAGGTTCCTTTGCCCCTCTCCCCTTCCCTCCTGTCTATCTCACTTTCTTCCACCCCTCCCTCTCTTCCCCCTCTTTCCCTCCCTTTCTACCATATCGCCCTTCCATTTCTGTCCCTCTCTTTCCACCTCCCTCCCATCCTACCTTTCTCTCTCTTGCTCTGCGTTTTTATGTAGGGTGAGAGGGTTCACTTTCGTCCAGTGATTTGTTTTTCTCACACACTGTAGACACACACAGGCTTCTCAAATCTGTTAATCCCCCTCTGTATGGGGTCGGAAAGCCTACTCTTTCATAGTGCTTAAAGGTGTGAAAAATCTCTTTGTTTGGTTCACTTGTTTTCCTGTCTTTCATTAGGGTGTCCGGCTGTCATGTGATGCTCAGTCTGTGAATTTGCATGCAATGAAGGAACGGACACTTACCCAGAGTCACACATGCCCATGATGACATAATGTCTGTGTTAGGTGCAGGGCTGGATGCTGGCGCTGATGTCCTAAGGTCCCGATTCGATTCCGATTTGATTTAATTTGTATTTAGTGATAATTACAATAGCCAGATTGCTTTGCCAACTGCACAGGGGACCCTCTAGCTTGTATAATATAGAATGGTAAAGATAAAATATTAAACTTGGACGACCAGTTCCAGAAACCTCTTTGTATGTCTTCATGTCAGTATGTATATCATCACAATCAATGATCAATTATCTGCATTAATTATTGCAACCTGCGTCCAATTATTATTTATAAACATTTATTTCTAATTCTGTCTAGTTTAATCTATTTTTCTCTGCGAACATGAACAGCCGTTGGTCGGGGCAGTTGACTGGAAGACCACATGAAAACAATCATGTTGTTGATATCCACTGCAAACAGTTCAATTGAAGAATCACCCAAGTTGAATGAACCACTAAAAACGAACTAAAAAGAGTCGTTACACTCAAGTCAGTAAAGTCATTCAAAAGAATGTTTTGTTCGTGAACTGTCCACCACTAATGCCTGCAGAGCTGCCAAGATTGCTGGCTGCTGCTCCAGGAACCTTTCTAGAAACTCCGGCACACTAGTCCACCGGTCAAACAGCAGCTTGTGTAAAGCCAGGTCTTGCAACTTCTGCTTCTCTTCAAGCACATGGCTGGCCGTAGTGCTACTGTGAAAAAAGGTTATAATACGCCTCACCAGACAAAGCAAGTGTGCTATCGCTGGAAGTTTGAGGGCAGCCTGTGAAGGTAAGTTGAATGTGTGTGCAAAAACAGGCAATGCGAATCAGCTCCATCAATTTGTGTGTCATATTAGCAGCATTTTCCGTCACAATGGCTGGTTCTTTCTCTAACCTCTCACTCGACAACTCCAAAGAGAAAATGCATAGATTTATAAAATGGATTTCTGGATTTTAAGAATCTATTTCAGATTGTCCAAACAAAAATCCCAATTAATTGGATACAGTTTTTTTTTTTTTTACCCAGCCCTTGTTAGGTGAGCAGGACGACCACACAGACTTGCGCACGAACAAACTCCCTCTCTTTGGTGTTTTAGGTGTCTGCAAGCTAATTGTGGTCATTAGGCAGAGGAGTGTTTTCTTCCAAATGCATTTGGTCCCGTGTAACTTACTGGTTGTGTGAGCAGTTTGGATAGAGGAAAAATGGCTTATCAGGTATGTGTCTAAATGCCTATTGAATCTATTTACATGCTTAGCCAGATAACCTGTCATTGTACTATTATTACCTTTTATTGTTATGTTGTATGGGCCAAAAGTTCCATCCCTCTTGAATAAGTAGACATTTCAGGCATTTTGTCCAAACAGCACTTAAAAAGACTTTATTATAGTTCTCGTAACTTCAGAATGTTATTTTGAGGTCTACACTGTCCCCTCTACGGCTTTGACTGGAAGTAGAAAGAGATGACATCCATCTGTTTTCTGACTGGGCTAGGCAGAAGTGTGTAAAATCACCAGCATACTTCTGGTTTGTGGGGTGGCTGTGTGTCCGGGCCCTAAGGGGAACTGCAGCTGCTCTGTGGCTGAAATGGGGGGAAAATGGTTCCTATGTTTCTCTGGTCATTCCTTTGTTTTGAGGCTGTTTGGAAAGATAAAAGATCATCACCTCTTTGTGTTGAAGTTTGCTTCTTTGCATGTCAATACACAGGCCCATATTTTTGGGCAGTCCTAGTTTGCCCTTGAATACTGTCACAGGCTTTTTGTGTCCAAACTATCCTGCTTTTTGAGGAATGCACTTTCCTGGAGTTTGTTTGGAGCAGCAGCTGGTTTGGGAGTTTTGTGAGCATAGTCCAGAAGTATTTGATTCTCAGTAGAATTAAGGGGGCACTTTTTCAGGTTGGATTTCAACATTATGTAATACAACAGGGCTCGAGAATAACGATGGCCTGATGGCCCCAGGCCAGTAAAAAGTCAAGTCGGGACTAATCAAACTAGCAAGTCTCTGTCCCGATCGGGCCTCTGCAAAAAAATTAGAGATTGTAAAATAATTATCGCATTATAAACTCGACATTCTCCAGTAGATTCGTAATCTGGCATGCGCACAAAACTACCTTGCAGCTCCTTTTGCTCGCTGTTGACCTGTCGAGTTGAGCAGTGATGTAACGCATGGCTGTCTGGTATTTTTCAATAAAACATTTAAAAACTTGCGCAAGTCACTCAATAGAAGAAGCAATGAAGGATAACTACAAGCTCAAACGGAAGTGGACATTTTTACCTCAGTGCAAAAAATAATTGACCTGTTTCGACGTCAATGGAACTCTGATGCACTGTCATCTGTCCTAAATTCCCGGCTAGAGCGGACAAATGGGGGTCTTTTTACAAAGGCATTGACAACTTTTGCAAACAATCCCTGACCAGCCATGCCAATAGCAAACAGCACCTGGTCTGCATGAAAACCAAGCGGGTGGCTGACAATCCGTCTTCAGGGCCCTTGGTTGTATCAGGAATTTAAATGCAGGTGCCCATTGGGTGATTGCACGAAATAACAACCGCAAACCTAGTAACTGACAGACCAGCCGGTCGCCTTGTTCCCTGGGGTGAATAAGTCAGTGTTTTGTTTGAAAGTCAAATGCTTTTTTTACTTATCTTTTTATTCATTTTTATTATTAGAAATGTTTTGAAAGAAATATAAAAATTTATTTTTTATATATAAAAATGTTTTATATATCCAGAATGCATTTCATAAATGATTAATCATGTTAAGTAACAAAAGTATTTTGTTCAATGTTGTAACACTGATAAATGGCAACTTTTGGAAGGAGGGACAGAAAAAATATTTTTCGGCCCAGTAAGTTTCAAACCCAGTGGGGCCAGTGGCAAAAGTGGCAAAAAATTGCAAAGCCCTGTACAATCAGTAAAATATTGCCCATTTCCTGCTTGTTGAAGACAGCTGAGAATAAAGAATGTTATTTTGAGTTATATGTAAGGAATTCAGAATACAAGCAGTTCATTTCTTATTTTGTAAGAAATCATTGGGTCAGTCCAGGGATGGTCACCCTAGGAGATGCTAAATGCAATTAAATAAAAACTTTTTTTTTGTTCTAACTACTGTTGTGTGGTTTATGAGCATCCAATAACAGAATGATGCATATACATTTTTGTTAGTCTCAGCTTGTCATAGATATGTTTGAATAGTTTTGCATTTGATAACAACATTTGGGCTCCAGAGATTTGTTAAAAAAAAAAACCAAGCCCAAGGCCCTTCTGGAATTATCCCTTGTCTCACAAAGCCACAAACTTGGCGCAAACTAATGGTTGTTACCTACAAATGTGGCTAAACTTTCAATGGTACCACTCAGTAGCACAACCAGTGTTTTAAAGGGGTTTGACTTGCGGTTGCCAAAACATGAGGAAATAGAATGCAGTGGCTGTTCCCCTTATGTTAGATGAACTTGCATTGTAGGGTGCCATTTTCCTGAGCAGTCAAACTATGCTAGCTGTCACTAAAGGCACTGTTGTGGTATCACCATCACTGGTACTGTGGTCTGTGAATTAGTAGTGTCTTTATGTTTTGAATAATGAGCGCGTTTCTGTAAGATGACTAGGCTGTTATTTCCTTTCCTGTCATTTCCCTTCCTATGTCTTTGCAGGGAAGACAAACTAAGATTGTGAACCCACAAATATATGCCATATGGCAATTGAGTAGGCATTCATTCTCTTGTATTTTTGCTGCGACCAAGTTGCATTTTTCCGTCGGTTTCCTTATTCCACAAAGTTTTACCTAGTGTTCAGTTAGGGGGCGGCAGCTGACGTGACATGAGCTTCAAAGTGCTATGTGTGGCACATACCTACCACCTACCCATGCCTCAAGACATACCATCCATATATTGTACGGTGGTGGCAGCATCATGCTGTGGGGATATGTAATCAGCAGGAACTGGGCATCATATTGAATAATAGATGGAGCAAAATACAGGGAAATGCTACAAGAGAACCTGATTGTGACTGCTAAAAAACAGAAGCTTGGGAGGAAATTCAGCTTTAAGCTGGACAATGATCCTGGGTACAAGGCCAAAGCTACATTGGTTTGGCTTAAGAACACAAAAGTGAATGTCTTTAAGGGGCCCAATCTTAACTTTCACCTTAACAATAATTGATTTTAATTCGAAGTATTAAACAGAAATACATTTTGGTGTACTCTTTGCAAAAATTAAAATTAAAGAATTGGTCAGAGTTCTGAATGCTTTTGCAAGGCGCTGTGTACAGAAATTGCCACCAACATGCATTTGCCAGGCAGTGCTCTGGCTTTTGGAGGACGAAACACAGTTTTGGTTCTTGGAACCCCAAGCAATTCAGAGCCAAAGTCACCACTGTGATTTAATTTAGGCCTTCTCTTGGCCACCCATCTGACAGTATGGCTCTTCAATGTTGCTCTTTTCTCAGTGCTGCAATCTGCCATGCCTTGGCACATATTCTGTACACTAACCAGACACTCATTATAAATAGGCTCTGTCCCTCTCCTTTTTAATGGTGCTGAGGCCATCGCTATTCAACAGAACAGTTGCTCTGAGTGGTACCTGATGCCCTCACCATTATGCTACAGCAGCCAGCCATCCAGGAATGCTAAAGATAGAACAATGTTTGAATGTTGTGCTAGGCAATTTTCTTGTCTGCAATTTGACTTGATTTCCCTAATGTAGCTGTCAATTGGCTAGTTGGGTAGATCATTTGTTTTATGCAGCTTTCTTGCAGTAGGTGCTTAGTCATTCCAGTGTTTCCCTTGCCATCCAGAATTGTTGTCGACACTTAGCTTTTATATGCAGCAGGTTGCATTTTGTTTTATAAATAATTTTCACTCATTGTGTGATGTCCGTATATTTTTATTTTTTACAGTATCCTGTACATTATTATCTTGAACCATCTTGGTCCATTGACGTCAGATATCAGCTTGTGAAGCGTTTGAAGTGTTTTTCACAAATTCAAAATGTCCTGAACTCCATCATGTTGGAGATAATGGGTCCCAAAGGCAAATATGGTCCTTGTGAGGAGAGGACTTATTTACTTGTTTTTAAGAGTCTAGGTCAAACTAGGTGAGTCGTGTGAGCTTGTAAATTTGGCCTGTCCAGAGTCACCACTGTGGTCATTCGTAACATGCTTGTAATCCTTGTAATGGCTTTTTATTTGAGATGTCTACCAAGTTGTATTATAATATGATTATTGGTCTCTGATTTTTATGCATTTCCTTTCAAAACCATGCTTACTTGAATGTTTAATGGTACTGAAGGAGTACTATTTAAAGCATTTTTTTCATATTGAAAGTGGCTAATAATGTATAATGGCGGTGGTAATGGGTCCCATTGGTCAATAGATGGACCGTATGAGATGGGCCATGTACCAAATGTGAAGACTGTATGTCTCATGAGCTAAGCTACCTTTGTCGCATGAGCTTGATTTAAAAAAAAAAAAAAAAAATTTTTCTTTAAAATAGCTCTCCCTTGTGTTCAGTCGGGAAGGCCTTGCAAACATTACACCTTGGCATTAATCTTAACATGTGTACCAAGATGTTTTATAATACAGTTATGCACATTAGTGTTTGCAAATGTGTGAAAACCATGCCCACTCAAATGTTTTTTGTCAGTAGCGGTCAATTTTTTTGACCTACTAACTTGAATTGAATGACCTTTTGTCAATATATGCCAAATGTCAACGTTTGTGAAGATTGCTTATTTGGTACTACAGGAGAAGGCTTTGAAGCGTTATTCAAAATGTGACTTCGACCAACTTCAGTCCTGAGGATTCCTGATATGTGCATGTCCAGGCCTGCTGCCTGTATTCCAGTCACTATTGCTAGAAGAAGCAGATCAAAATTATACACAGGGAATGCATTGCGAAATGTACACTTTGTTGGGTTTTTGTATGATGTTTGTAAGGGTGATGCTCATGTAACACCAGGCTATAGGGGCCTCCATTCACGCATGTCATCACAAACTCTCCTGCGGGCCTTACATCAGCCTTCTGGGGTTCAGGTTACACAGGAGTCCTCTCATCTCTTCCCTTCTCTCCCAGGATTTCAGCGCACCCTCTCCCAGGACTTTTCCTCACCAACTTCACACCGGTTAGCTGGAAGTTGTTTTAAAGTTACAGTGCCCCCCTTCAGCTGCCTCAACTGCAAAACATTTTAACCCTCCTGCTCTCTCCCTTCCCTCTGCGCTCCCCCCACTCGTCCTCTTCTCCACTTCCCTGGGACTGTCAGTTGAAAACGACTCCATTTTGAAGTGCTCATTCAGTCACAGCAGAGCTGCAGCCCCTCTTGGTTCTGTGTTGATGTTCCTTTCAGGACTTTGTAACATGTAGCCTATCTTGGCTATCTTCTGCCCCTTCCTCCCATCCCACGTAACCTGTGAATGAGTTTTCCCAGTTTTTTTTCCTGTCTGTGAATGGAATGCAGGTGGGCCTGGCCAGCATTTGGCAGCAGGGAGCCTTAGGGGTTAATATTGGACCAGCAATCAACATTCAAATTTCAAAGCACTCAGATAACAAGGTGAAAAATCTGTCATTGTGTTTTTGAGCAAGGCACGTTTCAAGCATTTGAAATTAGGGCTGTAACAGTACACGTATTAGTAAATCGTACGGTACCAGGAGCTCTATACAGTTGCTCGTGAATATGAATGAATACATTTTAAATAAAAAATAATTTTAGTTTTGTGAGCTTTACTTGAGCTTGACTTGTTCTACAATCTTGAGTGGTGGTATAGATTAAACAACATTGTAGAATCCTCCAGCTTGGTTTAAATCTCAGGTGTTGTGTTGATAGCATTAGTTTTTTTTGCTATTGCTTGACGCAAGTAGCCTAAGCAGCAGCTAACACCTTAAATATTGTAGCATGTGGCAGGCAAACACGCAACTTTTGGCTCCCCAGGTAGGCGCACTACCCATTTGGAGGGGCGAGTAGTGGCCTTACCAAGGTCGCTACAATATGTTGACAGCTTCGCCAACATCACCATTGTCAATACCCTGGAGCAACATGGAAAGGCAAAAAAAACAACAATTTGGTCTCCCCAGTGCATTCATGTGGCCCTTCGCATTAGTCCAGCTGAGCTAAAGAAATGGATTTGTGCACGTACTCAATACATTTTTGCGTTGTATTGGAACCGTACCGAACCCTGACCCTAAAACCACAAAACATACTGTATGGCAAAAAAATCCAGAAAAACAAATGTCAAAAATGTGAAATAAGTTGATTTGCATTTTAATGAGTGAAATAAGTATTTGATCCCCGCTCAGTCAGAAAGATTTCTGGCTCCCAGGTGTCTTTTATACAGGTAACGAGCTGAGATTAGGAGCACACTCTTAAAGGGAGTGCTCCTAATCTCAGCTTGTTACCTGTATAAAATACACCTGTCCACAGAAGCAATCAATCAATCAGATCAGATTCCAAACTCTCCACCATGGCCAAGACCAAAGAGCTGTCCAAGGATGTCAGGGACAAGATTGTAGACCTACACAAGGCTGGAATGGGCTACAAGACCATCGCCAAGCAGCTTGGTGAGAAGGTGACCACAGTTGGTGCGATTATTTGCAAATGGAAGAAACACAAAAGAACTGTCAATCTCCCTCGGTCTGGGGCTCCATGCAAGATCTCACCTCGTGGAGTTGCAATGATCATGAGAACGGTGAGTAATCAGCCCAGAACTACACGGGAGGATCTTGTCAATGATCTCAAGGCAGCTGGGACCACGGTCACCAAGAAAACTATTGGTAACACACTACGCCGTGAAGGACTGAAATCCTGCAGCGCCCGCAAGGTCCCCCTGCTCAAT
>JACXGI010005888.1:21912-44824 GCA_016801175.1 Esox masquinongy
GGAATGCTGCCTATGACCCCAAGAACACCATCCCCACCGTCAAACATGGAGGTGGAAACATTATGCTTTGGGGGTGTTTTTCTGCTAAGGGGACAGGACAACTTCACCGCATCAAAGGGACGATGGACGGGGCCATGTACCGTCAAATCTTGGGTGAGAACCTCCTTCCCTCAGCCAGGGCATTGAAAATGGGTCGTGGGTGTGTGTTCCAGCATGACAATGACCCAAAACACACGGCCAAAGCAACAAAGGAGTGACTCAAGAAGCACATTAAGGTCCTGGAGTGGCCTAGCCAGTCTCCAGACCTTAATCTCATAGAAAATCTGTGGAGGGAGCTAAAGGTTCGAGTTGCCAAACGTCAACCTCGAAACCTTAATGACTTGGAGAAGAGCTGCAAAGAGGAGTGGGACAAAATCCCTCCTGAGATGTGTGCAAACCTGGTGGCCAACTACAAGAAACGTCTGACCTCTGTGATTGCCAACAAGGGTTTTGCCACAAAGTACTAAGTCATGTTTTGCAGAGGGGTCGAATACTTATTTCACTCATTAAAAAATGCAAATCAATTTATAACATTTTTGACATGCGTTTTTCTGGATTTTTTTGTTGTTATTCTGTCTCTCACTGTTTAAATAAACCTACCATTAAAATTATAGACTGATCATTTCTTTTTCAGTGGGCAAACGTACAAAATCAGCAGGGGATCAAATATTTTTTTCCCTCACTGTATACTGTTGCACACCTATTTCAAATGTAAATATAGTTTGTTTTATTAAACTTAGTCAGCGGAAAATTTGTGTGTGTGTTTAGCCTTAATTTAACTACTAACATTTCTCCTTTGTTATGGCCTGTTTGTTTTGTGGAGTCCCCCCTCCACCTACAAAATGTATTTTGGTTGTTTACAGAATATAGTAACATTTTGGCAAAGGGCTTTTTAAAGCAGGTCAATCAGGTGATCTTTCTCTCTGCTGCTAAATAATTGCGAAAATGTATTAATCGTGTTTTAACCAGAAAAAAGGGTACATGCTAGGAATTGTCTGTTGTGATTTTTATTAAAAGAGAACATGGAACAATAGAGAATATACATTTGCACACCCAATGAAAAATAAAATGTTCCCCCCAAATAAAGTGTCGCCAAAGTAGCTTTTGAGGAAGTGTATACAAACTAACAAGTGTTGCCTTTTTGGAGAGCAGTGTTGAACAGTACTGAATTTTAGCAACCAGGAAATAACCATGGAAATGAGCAAACCGGTCTCTGGGTTAGTGTAGACAAATCTGGGACACCATTTAGTATGTCATATGTTACATTACAGTGGTTAACATTACATTTGAATTTGCAAAACATTTTATATTTTGTCTACTATTGTATGGATGGGATTGAGTTGGATATGATCTTGTGTTTTGTGATGAGTAGGAAAGTACAACTTCTGTTGACCAAAAGAAATTCAGCATTTTAGGTTGCACTTTTGCAGACAACCTAAATTACGGTGGCCTGGAAGTGCAAATCACAACCACTAATACAATTACACATTCCGAATGAAATACTCCCTACAATAGCGCAAATCACAACCACTAAAACAATTACACTCCCCCAATAAAAATACTTCCCCCAATAGCGAAAGGACAACCACTAATACAATTACACATTCCGAATGAAATACTCCCTACAATAGCGCAAATCACAACCACTAAAACAATTACACACCCCCAATAAAAATACTCCCCCCAATAGCGCAAAACACAAGCACTATAACGACGACACACTCCCAATACCATACACTTTCCCCAAACATAAATGCGGTTGTGGGGAGTGTTTTATTGTGGCTGTGTAATTGTATTAGTGGTTGTGTTTTGCACTTCCGGCCCACCGTACTAAACAATTGCTGGTGAATACATTTCAGTATTACTGCAGATACGTTACATAAGATATAACAATGACAAAAAAAATATACACACTGACTTTCAAAAGTGTTTACCCACTCAGTTGGTAACTTTTTGTAACATTTTTTGTTACAACATGATCAAAAGTGATTATTTTGTACCACTGAACAACACACAAAAACATATTTGAAAGTGGAAAATAAAATCTATAAATTGTTCTAAATGAATTACAAATACAAAACAGAAAATATTTGTCTACGTATTCACCCTTCTGTCAATATTTGGCACCTTTGGCAGAAATTACAGCCATGAGTCTATTTGGGTAAGTCTGTACAAGTTTGCACATCTGGAGACAGAAATTATCCAAAATCCCATCAAGTTTGAAGGGGAGCTTTTGTGAAAAGTAATTTTCAGATCTTTCCACATATTATCAATGGGATTAAGGTCAGGCTTTGACTGGGCCACTCCATGACAACATTTTTGTTTTAAAGTCATTCTAGTGTGCCTTTTGCTGTATGTCTCAGGTCATTGTCCTGCTGGAAGATGAATCTTCTCCCAACTTCCACATCTCTTGCAGACTTCAAGGATTTCTCTGTAGTTTGCTGTAGTCTGCCCTCTATCTTCACAAGCTTTCCAGGCCCTGATGTGAAAATCATTCCCATAGTGTGATGCTGCAACCACCATGCTTCACGTTAGGGATTGTGTTGTCAGGATGATGTGCCGTGTAATGGCCGCTCCATAATCAACGCAAATGCAGTGGAGTGCAAGATTTCCGCGTTGTTTTTCATCATAAAAGGGTCAGGTTTTCTCCTGACCAGATGTACACTATGCAGGTGTCGGCATCCTCAAAAAAGTAATGCAACGCAAACAGATGCGCCAGCAATTAAATAAATGTGTCATTTTGAAATAAAGGTCCCTTGAAATAAATGTCATTATGAAATACGTCCCTTAAAATTCATGTTGCATTATGAAATAAAAGTCCCTTGAAATAAAGTAAATATATAATAATATACTCTATATAAATAAATGCTGAATCATGAAAAAAGTCCCCTGAAATAAATAAAAGTAGTCTTTTGAAAAACATAATTTTGAAACAAAAACCTATTTATTTATATATTGACTCATTTATATATTAATATTCACATTTGTTTATAAATGTATTGCCTCATTTTCAAAAAAGTTGGAAAGGAAGGTTTTGAGTGAGGAACAGAATGGTTAAAATTAAGAGACCACTGCAAATTGAACGCTTCTGTTCCTCACTCAAAACTTTCCTTTTCAACTTTTTTGGAAAGGAAAGAAAAAGGTACAGTGGTCTCTTAATTTTTTCCAGAGCTGTATATAACGCTAACATATTTTATGCTGTGATGTGGTGTCTGAAATTAGGGTCTGCGCTTCACCACAATCCTTGGGTTGAACTTGAGAACCATGCTCGACAAGATGCCCCCATTCCTTCTGCTTTCTCAGTAAGGGAAAAGCTATATAGTGATTACTGTTATATGTAAAATTACAAGATGCGATGCCTTTATACCTTGGGTTATTTTGAACAGAATAAGAATAAACGTCACCACGGAACACCCACCTGAATTTACTCACTGCTACTATGGTCACAAATGACAAGGAATTTCTCGGAATTGCCTTGTGAAAGCCTAACCAGCCTAACAACTGTTGTCATGTCGGCAATAGCAGACTCTTACAAATACTGCTCACCCTGACCCAGATTGCTTTTTTTTTTTAATGGGCTGTTTGTAGATTGCATAAACAGCAACAGTAATTGTGTTGAGAGCGATGCAGGCTTGTGTTCCAGACAAAACAAGTACATGGGTGCTTGCTCTAGTTCCTCAATGGCTCAGCTTAAGGAGCTCAAAATGAGTGTGACCATTTTGCCGAGGTCTGGGACCACTTATGCCTCGTTTCCACTGGTGCCAAACACTGGCGTTTTACCCTGAAGTCCAGAAATGCTTCCGTTTCCATTCTGTTTCAGTGTAGCCTGGCTCTCACTTGGTGCCAAGCTCCGGAATTCAGGAATTAGGGTGGGGTTTGCAGGTTGACCCGTCATGTGCTGTGAAAACTCTGCATGTTGTGCTATTCGAATAGCGGTGTGTATCATTTGTTTGGTCTTAAGCATCTCGTAATGGTTTTCATCCGATCTAACAAACAGATCCCTGATAAAATAAAGAAAATAAAGCAACAGTACAGGAAAGCAAAGACTCAATGGAAAGAGTTGGAACGACCGAAGCTGGTACTATGCCATTGACTCAATAGAAAAATGGAGCACTAAATTCGAGACGTTGCCTGCAGAACCTATAACAACACTATTACCTCAGAATTCTCCTAAATCCTGCTATTAAAAGTAGATAGTTTTGAAAAAATACTTATTAAATTAAATAGTTAATACACTGACTTTACAGTTTCAGTGTTCAGTGTAGGTGGAGAAGGAGACAGTCGCCGGAGTTTGAGGGAGAAATTAGTTTTATTACACCAGTTTAAACGCTGTATTATAAACAAACTGAGCATGGCGTTATTGTTCATTTTATTTTACTACTAGAAAAATATTGCCTTTAATTTTTCATAACCAGAAAATCCAATCGCGTTGATAGTTTACTCCTCCCTCCCCACCTGAGCCCCTCCTTAAATCCTTGGTACCAAATGTGTAGTTGAAACAGGAAAGTCTAGAGCCAACATTAGCATAAATCACTGGTGTAGCCCTGGTACTGGGTTAAAGCACCAGTGGAAATGCTGTATTGGAGACACCACGTTCTCCAGTCACTCACATGTCATTTTTCATCTTATCTTCCACCTACCCCACATTTTCCAGGAATCCGGAGTATTTTATAGCTTTATTAACAAATGTATGTGAAAATAACATATACATACAAGTCACAAGTCTAATATTTTAACAGGAGAACATTAATAGACCTGTCATCATAATTTCCTAATCTCCAAATTGTTCCCTTTGATTTTCTAATGTGAAATGCATATATGCTTTTAATATTTCTTCTGTTAGATGATATCACCATGGGGACAACTGTAAATCTTTAGGGAATAGGGACGATTGGTTTCCCCATTACAACACAACACAGTGTGTTGAACCAAACACCTACTGCTCCTTTCCATCCATCAGATTTAATGGATTGGTGCTGGGGATAAGGGGAAGTATGCTAAGCACGTGTGAGAACAAATCGGTGCTAGAGCTCCCCACCAGTGCCCACAGGAACTACGGATGGACTACTGACCCTCCCTAAGCACATAGGCACCGAAACCCAACCTAATCAGCTTCATTTATCCTATATAATATATATATATATATAATATTTATTTCTTAATATCTGTTTTCATTAAAATAAAAGCACAGGAAAAGCACATTAAAATAAAAGCACAAATAAAAGAACAGGCCCTTTGCCATTTAACTTTCTTTTCTTTGGAACTTACCCCAATCGTGGATGATTTTCCTAATCTTTTTGATTTAAGAAAAAAAGTTTTAAAACAGTCCTTTTAGCATTGGAAACACTACATAGGCCGCATGTTAGCTTGGAAAGGGTACATTGTGAACGTTTTATACCTATCCAATGAATGTATGCACTGAATACAGATTACAGTTTAAGGCCATTTTACTCTGCATTGCTTTTACCTTGGGGCTATCTTGGGGCTTTTAGCCCTGGGTTAAGGTGCAGCGTGAACGTAAAATTATTGCAGTCAGTGAATTACATGACTAAAAAACATTTTTTCAGTCTGTTTTCTTCAATATTAGTTCCTCAAACACTTGGGTTATGTTGCCTGCACTCATCTCCTGTAGTAAACCAAAGACTGTTGCCTCGAAATGGAATTCAGTGTAAAGGGCCTTCAGACAAGTTGGTCATTAATTTCTATTGAAAGGTCAAGAAAAGTAACACCATGCATCATCAAGTTATTTGCCTGCAAGTTGCCTTTAAAACCAGAAAAGGAACCAGTCAAGCCTAGTTCAGTCGGCTCCCAATTGAAAGTGATGAATGGTGTTGCCCGCACTGGATCAGAACTGGGCCACTGGCCATTTTAACAGCTTATTAGCCATTCAATGACAATGATATAGTATCTATTAATATAGGTAACGATAACTGACTTTGTCGTCAAGTTAAAAGACAAGAGAATCGTGTAGCCAGCAAAGTTTTTGTCTATCCTGAACAAATCCTAATGCATAATTCGAAAATCCATCAGAAGTGTTTTATTTTAGGCTTCCTATAACGTAGCTACTGATGGTTGTAGCCAGCAAAGTTTTTTCTGACGTGAACAAATCCTAAGGCATAATTTTTTTTGTCTGTGACAAGAGTCGAATAAGGGACCTATTGTTCTATAGTCCACGTCTCTAACCACTACACTATTTAACAAGGGGTAGTCTGTCAGTCAGTCAGGTACTCAGTCAGTCAGTAAGAGACATTGACTCTTCTAGGCCGGCTCCGCTTATGTGGTCCAGCAAAAAAAGTAGACTGGCCAAACCAGAACTCCCAACATCCAGCACAAATTATGCAACGTTTTAGTCAACTTAGATTGTTGTTTCTATCCTGACAAAACAGGCTGTTGTTAAAGATTCAGAATATTATTTGGAAGGCTGTGCATGTTACGCCATTTTTGTTTTTTAAAATGCGATTGTTCTTTTACATAAGCTCTTATATAATGTCATAAAGAAAGGGAAAACATGTTTATATTGTGATGTAGAATTTGTCAAGAGAAAATGACAAGTAATTTGGGATCGTTAGCTAAACATCATTGGTCTACATGCTACATCACAATGAGTGTCTGTCTGTCCTGCAATGTCATTGTGCTTACAAAGACCCAGTTCTGTCAACTCATCTCCCTAAACCTTACATTGATGTCTGTCTTTGTCAGAGTTTGTACCTGGATTATTGACATTTGAGGGTTTAAATATTAACACAGTCAGTTAATAAGTGAGTGAGTAAGTACTGTGTGGGAGGGGGGTGGTGGTGTTGTTGATTAAGTTGAGTTGGCAATGCAAGTTTTCCTGGACTGTGTTTCTGTTGGAGAAAATGTAGTAGAGCAGGTCTAATTGGGGTAGTTAGGCAAACAACCTGTGACCAGCATGAACTCTTGCATTTGCTCCTAATAGCTAATCCATAGCATTTACTGTAGTGGGTTAACACTGTTCTAACACTTAAGGCTATTTACCATGATTGTGCATTAAAAAAACAAGGCCTCTTTGCTTAATCAGCAAATGGTGGTCTGATCTTATATTATCATCTCTAATTGTCTCTGTGCTAATTTATTCTCCCTTCCTGCAAGGATTGTCACAGCAGTGTGCTCTGCACTCAGCATGAATGTGAGTGAACTGGGAGAAGTTTGCTTTTAGGCATTTGTTTCTGGTACACTATAAAAAGAGAAGGTTCTAGGAGTGTCCTTTACTTTCAAGCTGTGGGAGAACCTCTGTAAATTATTTTAGTAAAACGGGGTATTTTAAAGAGCTATTTATACTTGTTCCTCAAAGAAACAACCTAGATTCTATGAGGGATCTTTTTTGTTTAAATAATCTTTTGTAAAGGGTTTGTGGACAGTTTAACAGTGAAGAACCCTAAAGGATATTCCAAGAACCTTTTCTTTTTCGAGTAGTTCTTTGATGCCCATTTAAGCTCCATGGCGATATGCAATACAGGCAAATCCAGGCACTTAAAAATTTACCTTGGTGCTGTGTGGTAGCTATCTAAGAGAATGCATCAGTCTTATTAATGTGCATGTGATTCATAGTTGTAACTCATGCTGGATGAGAAAAGCAGTGAATGATGTTCTCTTGCCTCTTTTTGGCACGTTGTTTTATGCTCCTCATGCCTGGTAAAACCCAACCCTAACCCAGCATTATGTCAATTTATTTACATTCTTGTCTGAATTGGTGAAGTGTTCTTTTTGAAACCATTTATACAATTAAAATGAAAAGAGCAGAAATTTCCTTATGTAGAAATAGTTATTACACCCCTTCCTTTACTATCGCAAAACAGCAAATTATTAGAAGATCATAATAGAGAAACTTCGGTGGGTCCAGCCTTTCATAAAGATAAGTAACTTGGTCTCTGTGGGTCCTAATGATATGGGTGTGTTTTAACATATCATGCCAAGATCAAAAGACCTAAGAACCTCTGCAGAAAGATTATTGATATCCCTGAGACTAGGAGGGGATAAAAAGCTATTTCCAAGGAATTCAAAGTACATCATTCCAATGGTCTGATGGACCATGGGAGAGAAGTCCAGACCACTGGCAAATTACATAGGACATGTCGTCCCAACAAATTAATTGCAAGAGCTGAATAAAAGATGGTCATACAAGTCTATATGAACAGGGCAACATCAGGGTAACACTACCTTTAAACAGAAGATCCTCATACCAACAGTCAAGCGTGGAGTTTGTGGCATTACGGCTTGGGGCTGCCTCAAGGCCTGGCCAACTTGCCATCATTGAGTCAACCATGAAGAGAGACTGATGGACAGTTAAAAGAATCAACCGCATCAGTGTCTATCATAGTTATTTCATCCAAACGGGGCCGCAGTAGACACTGAAGCTAAGGGTGTATTCATTATTTTCAGCACTATGACATTGCATTTCGGTTGATGAATAAATAATTGCAAAGTATAATCTTTCAGTGTCAAATTTTAAATTAGGTTACCTTTATCTGTCAATAGTATTGACGTGAGGATTATATATCCATATGCCCAGGGTGTACTTTTTCACATTACGCCATATATATTTTGTTGTGTGGTGGCAGATATGGTTTTTCTAAATGAAGAAAGAGGAAATGTAATCTTTGCATATTCTAGGTAACACAGACATCTTTAGTGGTGTGTAGAATACTGTATGCAATGGCATGTTCTGAACACAATTCCTTGCTTTGTCATTGAAAAATTGTCATGTAACACTAGTCCAAGGACCCATTGTATTCCAGCTATAGAAAGTATATTTCCTAAAATTGTGTTCATAGTTTTCTTGAGACCTTTGTACAACTAAAATCATTTTATTTTTTTAAAGTTCTATTAATTTTTTTTACCTCTATGAATATAGGGAATTCAAGCTGAACTCAACCGTTGAGCCCTTTACTACAGTAATATTAAAATTATAATAAAACAGATTCAGAAACACATCACACACACCTTAAAAAAAAGCAGTCACAGTTAACATTGAAAGGGTCATGTTGTAAACATTTCAACTATGGCTCAGCTCATTGTGAAACCATAAGCAGGTGTCTGTGGCCAAGCCCGGGATGTTGTTTTTTTTCCAGCAAAATGGAATGATAACCTGTAGCAAAAGCCTTTGCATGTTGTGGTTCTCTTCCATGACACTTGTTGCGATGTCTTTCTCTGTCAAACACATAATGTAATGTTTTCTGGCAATATTTCAGCCTAACCATGTCTCTGTGATGGGTGCTAACAGATCTTCTCTCCTCTCCTCTCCAGTCTGTCAAAGTAAAGACATCCGTAACAACGTGACCAACCTCAAGCTGTTAGAGAACTGCACAGTAATCGAGGGCCATCTGAAGATCCTCCTAATGTTCAAGGCCAAGCCTGAGGACTTCAGGGGCCTCAGCTACCCCAAGCTGACCGTGATCACCGACTTCCTACTCCTGTTCAGGGTCTACGGTCTAGAATCCCTCAGCGACCTGTTCCCCAACCTGACGGTGATCCGAGGCAACAACTTGTTCTTCAACTACGCCCTGGTTCTGTTTGAGATGGTGGACCTGAAGGAGCTGGGGCTTCACAGCCTCATGAACATCACTCGGGGAGCTGTGAGGGTGGAGAAGAACCCAGATCTCTGCTACCTCTCCACCCTGGACTGGTCCAAGATCCTGGACACGGTGGAGGACAACTACATCTTGGCCAATAAGAACGACCGGGAGTGTGGCGACGTATGTCCGGGCACCGCTCAGGGGAAGACAATCTGCCCTCAGACTACCATCAATGGACACTTTGGAGAGCGCTGCTGGAATCAGAACCACTGCCAAAGAAGTAAGTACAGCATATTTTAATTTTTTTTATAGTTACTGAAAGAATGCTAAAGGACACACAAAACAGACTAGTCTGTAAGTGTGCATATCTCTAGCCATGGTAACCCACACATTATGAATAGCTTGTTCTGTTGACAACATGGCTAGATACGTTTTATGACATTTCAACTTAATGTAAGGCTTTACAATGCAATTTGGCAAAATTGATGTTTAGCAGTGACGTTCTTCACAAACAAGCTTGTTTTGACCAGTGCAAGTCCATGGGCAGTTCGCAGGCCGGACCTCTTATGGGCAAACTGTTATCTCCGTCTGGGTCGTAGTGGAACAGCATGTTGACGTGCACACTGACACCTCCCTGGCTTGGCTTTGGTCTCAGCCTGGAAGGTTCTCTACAGTGTGTTCCATGGGACCAAACCACGCAGGCATTTTCAAGAGAGGAGTGAGAGACAAACAGTAACAGGCAGGCCACCTTAGAAGCTGTTCTTTCTCTGGTAGCTACGCAGAGAGTATTGCATAAGTCAATCCCCAGCCCCAGTGTGCGTGCGCTCGTGTGTGTGCGTGCGCTCGTGTGTGTGCGTGCGCTCGTGTGTGTGCGTGCGCTCGTGTGTGTGTGTGTGCGTGCGCTCGTGTGTGTGTGTGTGCGTGCGCTCGTGTGTGTGTGTGTGCGTGCGCTCGTGTGTGTGTATATGTGTGCGCGCTTGTGTGTGTGTGTGCGTGTGCGTGCGCCAGACCTTCCTCGCTAATTCTGTGTACTGTGTGCTCGCAAGTAGTTGTGGTCTGCGTGGATTTGAGTTCATGTGTGTCACAGGGGTCTCCAACCTTTCGGGATTTAAAGCTACTGTGACCAAATGAAAAGTATTCCGAGACACTACTACTTTTATTTTTTCCCTTTGATTAGGCTACTTTGATTAATCAAATAGAAATTGGAGGCATTACCCAAAGGTTGTGATTTACTGTAATTCTAGGATCAGGTCTCCCAGTGAGACTCCAAGTGAGAGGTGCAAGTTGTTTGGACCTGAAATAAGAAGCCCACAAGAGACAGGTGCTGTGTATTAATTTACACAGTTTGTGTATGATACACAAACAGGTACACACCCACACAACCTCTGAGATCTGGGTATGCTGGAATAGGCTTGGGACCCGTTACTGTGCTTCACTTTAAAAATGGTGTCAACAGTACACTCACACCCAGAAATTCAAATGCTTGAATTCGGGTCTTCGATCCCTGTGGGTCACGTCGCGGAAAGGATTTGGCGCAGGTCTATACAGTTGCATCTGGTTGGTTGTATTACTTCATATAACAGCGGGGGAGGAAGAAGGGAAGAGAAGAAGAGTGAAGTGGTCGCTCCCTGTTCCTCTCTGTCATTTAATGGTAAATGGTTCATTAGAAGCAGCAGCCCCAGGTATTGTGTGTTTCAGACATGAAAAACAGGGTATTTTAAGAATATCAGATAAGAACCTGTTTTTGTACCTTTATGTGGCGCACTGAATATTGCTAGAATACGCTGTCACTGTAGCCCTTTCTGAAAGTAGTGCATGGTTAGCAGGGGTTTCTTCATCTGTGTGTGCATGTATATTACTTCAGATGCACCCTGCGCCAATCTCTTCGATAATGAGTGGGTTGCAGTCTACATTGTCTGAGGTGTATTTGTCTCTCCCAAGAGTAGTTGGTTGAGAATGTGGTCCTGGGCAGTGTGCCTTCACCACTCCACTCAATCCCCACCTGGTGTCTCACTGAAATCTAGAGGCTGACTGCGGTACTGCAGCCATTTATTGGCTGACAACAGGATCCCCCAACATGAATGGCAAAAGGGCAACTTTGTGGTTAATCTTTGTGTAATCCAATGACATCTAAGACCAATCTAAGAGCAATAAGTTTTTGATCAAATTTGACAAGGTGTAATGGTAAGTTACATTTTTCGTAATGCTGGTGAGTGATACATCAATCACTGTTTTGCAAACAGTCAGTATAATGTACACCAATCAGCCATAACATTATGACCACTGACAGGTGAAGTGAATAACACTGATAATCTCGTTATCATGGCCCCTGTCAGTGGGTGGGATATATTAGGCAGCAAGTGAACATTGTCCTCAAAGTTGATGTGTTAGAAGAAGGAAAAATGGGCAAGCGTAAGGATCTGAGCAACTTTGACAAGGGCCAAATTGTGATGGCTAGATGACTGGGTCAGAGCATCTCCAAGACTGCAGCCCTTGTGGGGTGTTCCCGGTCTGCAGTGGTCAGTACCTATCAAAAGTGGTCCAAGGAAGGAAAAGCGGTGAACCGGCTACAGGGTCATGGGTGGCCAAGGCTCATTGATGCACGTTGGGAGTGAAGGCTGGCCCATGTGGCCTGATCCAACAGACGAGCTACTGTAGCTCAAATGGCTGAAAAGGTTTATGCTGGTACTGATAGAAAGGTGTCAGAACACAGTACATCGCAGTTTGTTGCGTTTGGGGCTGCGTAGCCGCAGACCAGTCAATGTGCCCATGCTGACCCATCTACTGCTGAAAGCGCCTACAATGGGGGCACGTGAGCATCAGAACTGGACCACGGAGCAATGGGAGGTGGCCTGGTCTGATGAATCACGTTTACTTTTACATCACGTAGATGGCTGGGTGCGTGTGCGTTACTTACCTGGAGATCACATGGCATCAGGATGCGCTATGGGAAGGAGGCAAGCCGGCGGAGGCAGTGTGATGCTTTGGGCAATGTTCTGCTGGGAAACCTTGGGTCCTGCCATTCATGTGGATGTTACTTTGACACGTACCACCTACCTAAGCATTGTTGCAGACCATGTGCACCCTTTCATGGCAACGGTATTCCCTAATGGCATTGGCCTCTTTCAGCAGGATAATGCGCCCTGCCACAAAGAAAAATGGTTCAGGAATGGTTTGAGGAACACCACAATGAGTTGGCCTCCAAATTCCCCAGATCTCAATCCAATCGAGCATCTGTGTGACGTGCTGGACAAACAAGTCTGATCCATGGAGGCCCCACCTCGCAACTTACAAGATTTAAAGGATCTACTGCTAAAATCTTGATGCCAAATGCCACAGCACACCTTCAGAGGTCTAGTGGAGTCCATGCCTCGACGGGTCAGGGCTGTTTTTGCGGCAAAAGCGGGACCTACACAATATTAGGCAGGTGGTCTTAATGTTATGGCTAATCGGTGTATAATATACTAGATATTCATACTTTTGAAAATTAGAGTAAAAAATTAAAGATGATTACTAAAGAGAATTTAGATATCTGGTGCCATTCTTCAAAATTTCCATTTTTTGGTGAACAGGTTCTAACTGCATGTGCCAGCCGACAAGTCAGAAGGACAATGTACATTTACAACTTAAATGTTCCTAGTTTAGCCATCTCTTTAGTCTTTTGGTATTTACAGGAGCAATCTTGAGTTAACTTTCTTGCTCAAGGACAGAACAAGACATTTTCTGTCTTAGCTGGCTTAGGTCTTCCATTCAGCAACTGTTAGGTTAATGTTCATGTTGCTAAGTAATCTTAAATGACCTGCAAGGTACTGCTACTAGTTTGATTTTTGTAGTCATTTATTGTACGATTAATAATCACCCATATTTATAAAGTTATTTCATTTCAAACATTTCTCTCCATTAGGCTTTTTGTGGTAGTGAACGATATCAGCAAAACGCCAGCAATAGGTGGTTGGTACGACTGATTTTGCTCATTTCCACTGCACGGTCCCAGTTCTGATATACATCCCTTTAAAGGGTATGGTCAACGAACCCAGGCTAGTGTATGGTCATTTGAGAGGACAGACAGACAGGAGTTCAAGAACTCCGTCCAGAATGACTCTTGGGAATACCTGAGGAGAGAGAAATGTAAAATGGAAGCCGATTGCCAAAATCCAACCAACTACTGTCTGGCCCCTGTAGCCTATCCTTCCTTCCATTCCATCCTGCGATGAATGTCTAGTGGCATGAATGCTAAAGGTTGGCTGACCTGCCCAGCAGGCGCTGACAGGAATGCTGTGTGTACCTGGGAGCCTCACTTGAAAAGAGCAGGCATGTTTGCTTTTCATTATTTGTTTTGTTTTGGCCCCCACCTCTTCCCAGACTCTTACTCTTTTTCTCCCTGTCTGCCCATTTGCAGGCAGCACTCGTTTGAGGTTTTTCTTCCACCCATTCCTTGTTCTTTTCTTCCCTGCCTCATCTTTTTTTCCCACCCTTGACTGGGAAAATTTTTTACGCCCCCACAAATGAAAGAAAACCACACTGGGCTACAAATTTCAGCGGGTGAGAGTGAGATGGCAGCTGCTCAGGGAAACGGGGTTCATCAGTGTAAATAACGCGGAGATGTCCTGTGGTGAGTTTGTAGGCCGACACTTGAAAGAAAGAATGATTAAGAGGTGCTGACGTGTGAGTTTTAGCGGGACAGAGAGGGTTGTGTGGGGGAAATCTAAAGCAGTCTCCCATCACTAGACCACATCCAGAAACTGTAGGCCCAGGGGGAGATAATGGTGCTTCGGGCGTCAGGCGGGCGATGCAACTGAAAAGCAGTTAGAGGTAACAAAGGAGCACAGCCCTCCATAGCCTACGAACTTTGACCTGGAAAGCTCCCTCGGTTGCGCAAGAGGAGACTGCCTAACAACATTCACAATAACAGAACACTGTGTGCCAGAGAACAGATATCGCTATCTAAACAGGAGATGTGCTGTTTGTACTCTCTCTGACCTCTCTCCCTCCCTCTCGCTGTCTCTCTGTCTGTCTGTCTGTCTGTCTCTCTCTGTCTCTCTCTTTCTCTGTCTCTTTCTCTCTGTCTCTCTCTCTCTCTGTCTTTATTCCATGTCTTTCATTTGTCTAGCCATTCACAATGATAAGCTGATAGAAAGATACTCTAGATCACTGTTTTCTGTCTAAGAGGAGAAAGAATAACTGCATTTACTTCAGAGATCTATTCATTAGAAGATATTTATCTTTGCCCATAATTTACCTAGAAAGCAATTAGTGCAGGCAGTTGCACTACAAGTGAAGCATAAATGTGTGGCAACCTGGAAGAACCTGTCCAATTTTGGTACTTAGAATATGTTTAACCCTCTAACGTACTTTATTGTTCAACATTTTTTAATTACTAAACGGAAATGGTTAATTTCCAAGGAATTCTGACAAATTCTGGAAAACTTCAAAAACCCTGTTAAACAGTGCCTCAATCTCTCTACGACAACAGATCCTTTTTGACTCAGGAACTATTACTGATATTCTTTTGTAGATGCCTGCAATCACCCACGAATAGATGAAAATAGAGAAATCCTTAAGGAACCCTCTGTTAATATGCCACATTTTTCACTTGTTCAGGTTCAGGAATGTTCAGTTAAAAATAAATCAAAGATGCTTTGCTAAGTATCTCAACCTTAGGAAAATATACCACAGGGCTTGATAAACTTGATCCTGGTCTGCTGGTTAGTGATGCTCCTTTCATCCCTAGATCTGTAACACACATTTAAGACCACATACTTATTTTAGGGGTCATTCCAAATGTTTGGAAAACTGCTTGTGCTGCCACTACCTAAGGGTAGGGATTGGCATTGTTTGTTGAATATTCAAATAAACAAAATTTTGTTAGTATTCGAGTACTGGTGTGTGGATTCATTTTTGCCCCCCCAAATGTTTTTTACATTTATATGTATTTTTCTGGTTGAAATGAATAGACCTGAAAATATTTTTTCACTACTATTAGATGAGATTCAACTTTATTGTCATTGAACAAGTACAAGTACAGTACAACGAAATGCTGTTTGCATTTGACCAGAAGTGCGAATAGAGGAGGGCAGAAAATGTACAAGTATTAAGTATATGTATGTACAAGTGTTATGTAAAGATGTGCAATAAATGCAAATGCATTACATATGGCAATGCTAAATGTGCAATGGAAGCAAATAGAGCAGGGCAGAAAATTTATAAGTATTAATTATAATGTATGTACAAGTGGAATAAATAGTTATGCGGGTACAAGTGGCAATTCTCAATGGCATTCTGAATTTGCAATCAAGGCAAATTGAAGGAGTAAGGTAGCATGTGCAACTGAAAATTCCAATCTTGATTTTTTACATACAATGCTATCATGACATTTAAAAAATATACAATTTATACAAGTTTCTAAGGTGTTTTTATGACAAGGCGCTCCTTCAAACGTGTTTGTTGTTTATGTCTGTTAGTCAAAGCGGTGACCCACTCAGTCAGAATGATGCATTATACAGCTCTGGAAAAAATTAAGTGACCACTCCTAATTTTTCTTAAATCTGCATCTCTATATGTATGGCAGCCATTCCATTCCAGTGTCTGTTAAATTCCAACACAGGCACACCTCATTTTACTTAATGAGGTACTGTTTAGGTGATTATCTGAACCAAATCTAATTGAACAAGGAAAAGTATAAAAACCACTGCTGTGGTCATCACTATCCTCTTGCAATAGGACCAGCTTCATGGCAAAAACAGTGCAAGTAGTACCTCAAAGGTAATTTGAATGAAAAAATAACTGTTCAGCATGACAAAAGAGTTGAAAAGAAAAGCTTTGAGTGATGAAAGAAGGGTTCAATTCTGGCTTTACTGGCAGAGGGATAGAGTGAGCATCAGGTTGCTTCCATCCTGAAAATTTCAAAGACGCCCGTTCATAAGAACAAGGTCAAGCAACAGACATTGGGGACAACAAAGCTACAGACTGGCAGCAGGCGAAAATGACTGTCCACTGACCGAGATGACGTCAACTCATTCAAATGTCACTCAACAACCGTAGGATGACCTACAAAAAGAATGGCAAACAGCAGCTGGGGTGAAGTGCACAGCGAGGACGGTTCGAAACAGGCTCCTAAGGGCAGGGCTGAAGTCGTGCAAAGCTAGAAAAAAGCCCTTCATCAATGAGAAGCAAAGAAGAGCCAGACTGATGTTTGCAAAAGACCATAAGGACTGGACCATAGAGGAATGGAGTAAGGTCATCTTCTCTGACAAGTCAAATTTTCAGCTTTGCCCAACACCTGGTCATCTAATGGTTAGATGGAGACCTGGAGAGGTCCACAAGCCACAGTGTCTCGCATCCACTGTGAAATTTGATGGAGGGTCGGTGACGATCTGGCGATGCTTCAGCAAGGCTGGAATCGAGCAGATTTGTCTTTGTGAAGGACGTAGTACAAGGTTGCCAAGTACAAGGTTATCCTGGAAGAACACTTCCTTCTGCTCTGACAATGTTCCCCAACTCTGAGAATTGGTTTTTCCAGCAGGACAATCAAGGTGTGGATGGAGGACCACCAGATCAAGACCCTGTCATGGCCAGCCCAATCTCCAGACCTGAACCCCATTTAAAACCTCTGGAATTTGATCAAGAGGAAGATGGATGGTCACAAGCCATCAAACAAAGCAGAGCTACTTGAATTTTTAAGCCAGGACTGGCATAAAGTCATCCAACAGGAATGTGACAGACTGGTGGAGAGCATGCCAAGACACATGAAAGCTGTGATTAAAAATCAGGGTTATTCCACCAAATATTGATTTCTGAACTATTTCTGAAATTTCTGAATACTAAAGTTAAAACATTAGTATTTTGTTGTTGAAAAATGAATATGAATTTGTTTTCTTTGCATTATTTGAGGTCTGAAAACAATGCATCTTTTTTTGGTTATTTTGACCAGTTGTTATTTTCTACAAATAAATACTCTAAATGTCAATATTTTTATTTGGAATTTGGGAGTAATGTTGTCAGTAGTTTATAGAATAAAACAAAACTGTTCATTTTACTCAATGAATAGTAAAACCAGAGAAACTGATAATTTTGCAGTGGTCTCTTAATTTTTTCCAGAGCTGTATATAGCATAGCCTACTGCAAGTGGATGAAACTAATTTCAGGGAAGATGGAATATATTTACTGAAGTGATGTTACCTGCGAAGAAATGATTTGGACACAAAACGCTGTGTGAATTTAAGCTGTGGAATCTAAAGGCAGTTGAGAATGCAGAAAACGGGGAGTAAAGCAAGAAGCATATAGCTGGCTAGCTTAGCTAACTAGGTTCTCTAGACTTCTCATCCAATATACTCAATGTTGTGTGTTGATAAATGTTGTCTTATTTAACCCCGTTTCCAAAAAAGTTGGGACGCTGCATAAAATGCAAATAAAAACTGAATGCAATGATGCGCTAATCATTTATCCCTGTATTTAATTGAAAATAGTACAAAGACAACATATCAAATGTTTAAACTGAGAAATGTTATTGTTTTTGGAAAAATACATGCCCATTTTACAAAAAAGTTGGGATGGGCATGTTTACCACGGTGTTGCATCCCCTCTTATTTTAACAACACTCTGTAATCGTTTGGGAACTGAGGAGATCAATTGCTGTAGTTTTGAAGGTGAAATATATTACCATTCTTTCTTGATATAGAATTGCAGCTGCCCAACAGTTTGGGGTCTCCTTTGCTGTATTTGTAATTACATAATGCACCAAATGTTTTTGTTCGGGGTCTGGACTGCAGGCAGGCCAGTTTAGCATTCAGACTCTTTTCCTGCAGAGCTATCCTGTTGTAATATGTGCAGAACGTGGTTTGACATTGTCTTGCTGAAATAAGCAAGGCCTTCCCTGAAAAAGACGTTGTCTGGATGGCAGCATATTTTCCTCCAATACGTGTATATATATTTCAGCATTAATGGTGTCTTCAGATGTACAAGTCCACCCATGCCATGTGCACTAATTTACCCCCATACCATCACGGATGCTGGCTTTTGAACTGTGCGCTAATAACAACCTGGATGGTCCCTCTCCTCTTTAGCCCGGAGGATGCAGCGTCCATGACTCCTGAAAAGAATCTCAAATTTTGATTTGTCAGACCACAGGACAGTTTTCCACTTCGCTTCAGTCCATTTAAAATGAGCTCAGGCACAGAGAAGGTGGTGGCATTTCTGGATGTTATTTATGTAATGTTTCTTCTTTGCATGGTAGTTTTTTAACTTGCATTTTTGGATGCTGCGACATACTGTCTTCACATACAATGGTTTTCGGAATGGTTTTCCTGAGTCCATGCAGTGATTTCCACTACAGAATCGGGTCATTTTTTAATGCATTGCCGTCTGAGGGCCTGAAGATCACGGCCATTCAAAATTGGTGGATCCCTCCCCATCCTCACTTCTGACAGACCCATCCCCTCCGGAATTATCTTTTAATTCCCAATCATGTTACAGACCTTTTGCCAATTGTCCTAATTAGTTATGTGATATTCCACCAAGTTTAGTTTTTTGGCATTACACAACATTTTTTTTTGTTAGATGACACGGTTTTAAAACGCACATTTCTGAACTGGTTAAAATTGTTAAAAGGTTAAAATTGTTTTTTTATTGAAACGAATCATGTCATCTGTCATCTTAGCATAGAAAGTTGTGCAAGCCATTTATGTCAGTATTGGATTATGGTGATGTGCAATATATGCATGATTCGGCTTCTGTATTGAAATCTCTGGATTCAGTCTATATGCAGCTTTTTTATTTTTAGTGCTAACTTTCGTACTCATTGTCTCCTATATACTTCTATTGGCTATAAATCACTCAACTGGCACATTGAATGACTAGCATACACCCATTTAGAGATCTTTGGAAGCTAGAGATATGAATACAATTAATATTCCAGGTTAATCAGGCCATTAAGGCAAAACTGTAGGAAATTTGCCTAAATAAGAGTGCGTATACACGAATTATCCAAATTTAATTAAATGAGAAGACACTTAATAACTCTAATGAATTTTTTTTAAAAGGTAGGCTAATATAACTGTTTTCATGAGTATTTGGGATGTACGAGAGGTTCCGTATAGTTGTATTTTTTCAGTGTTGTTATTGTAGTCATTTGAATGTTGTTGATCATCCTTGTTTTTTCCCCATCACAACCACTGACCTCTGCCGCTTTTTTAAATCACCAATGACCTTAAGGTGATATCCCTTAACAGTTTCCTTCCTGTTCGGCTGCTCAGTTCAGAAGGACCGCTTTATCTTTTGTGTCTTGTGGTTTAATCCTCCAAAACATAATTATAAACTTGACCATGTTAAACACATACTATTTCATTTAATGTTTGGATCTTTTCTAATGCAACCTCTGAAGCAGAAAATCTAGGAAAACCAACAGATATTTTAGGCCTTTTATCCTAATGACCATTTTGATTTTAGGTATAATCAGTATCCTTACGCAACAGAACATTTATGGTTACATTTACTTGAAAAGAGAAACACACCACACCAGTTTCATTCAGTCAACTACAAAACCCACAATGACTTTTAGCAGCTTTTAAAACTAGAGGAAATTACAGCCTGAACACAACCTACTGAATAGCACACATGACCACCTACATGTCTCTCTGCTAGCTACCTGTTCCTCACTGTACAGTGACACAGAGAGCTGAGCTAACAACTAGGTTAATGTGACTGTTGTTGCCTTAGGCAGGCAAAAGGCTGGTAAATTGTTTCCTTGTCCTGTGTGTGGACAAGTCCTCTTTTTGAAACAAAAGGAGGAAGCATGGTTCAGCCATAGTAGTGATGTTCACCTACAGTGTAGTCGAGTAATCAAACTTTGTGTTTGATCCCATATTCTAAGCAAACAAGTTAAGTTTCTTTTTTAAATTATTATTATGTTTAGCTCTATGCGCCAACATTTACATTTGATATCTTATTGGTTAAACTTAATCTCAAACACGACCAAACCAAACTGCAAATGCATTCATGTTTCTAGAGTCTGCATGCTAGTTATCTGGGGACCAAATACTAAACTTTAGACTACTTTTTAAACCACATGAATGTAATTACTCTTGTACCCCAGGCAGGGAACTGATTGAACAGAACACAGTCAAATAATGATGACCACTAGTCACCCCAGAGTTTCCACTCGGCCGTTAAATGCTTTATCATAAGTCCATGTGTGAAGTCTTCATTCACTAAGCCACAATATAATCAATTCCATGCTCAGACCGAGAAGGGGGAGTGGGAGGGGAGGGCAAGTGGAGGTGGTACATTACACAATCACTCAGGTAACTAACATGTCCCCCACTCCATTAGTTACATGAGGTTCATTTCAGAACTCTGAAATGTGTGTTTCAAATTAGTGTTTCATTTGGACTCCCAGGGGAAGTGGGCTATGGCAGACTACTGTAGTTGAGAGAACAGGTGTCAGAAGGAAGAAGGTAACTGGAATTCTCACTCTCTCCTTGCCTGAAAGACTAGTACGCACACTCGCCAAAACACCCACAACTCTCACTGTGCGCACGAGAAGCATTGCATCATGTTCTAGAAATGGCTCCTGCTGTGACACACCACTTGACTAAACTAATGCCTATCACATGACGGGGAGAGGGCTGTCATACCTGCTCCGCTGCCCTTTACCTAGTAAAGAACACAAACATCACAACCTTTTTAGTTGCTTTCCTTTTGAGATACTTTTTTTTAAACCCAGCAAAGCGTACACAGAACACACAAAAATTAGAGCATTTCACACAGCAATTCCTATATTTTCAGAGACATTGATTTATTTAGTGGGTTGGGGCAGAGACAACAGAGATGTAATTGTGAATGAATGTAAAACATGTGGCTGGTGGCACCTTAAATTGGGGATCACAGTCTCCAGTAATGGCTGAAATGGAATTAACGGAATGGGATCAAAAAGGTTTTCTGTTAATTCCATTTACTTAATTCCAGCAATTATTTTAAGCCATCCTGCCCTCCATGCCTCCTGGGATGTTAATGTAGACAGGAGCAGAGGTTTTTAAAGACTTTAAACGCTAGTCCAGAAATGACAGCAGAAGCTATAAACAAGATTTTACTAAAAATATCTTCTGTGGGTATATTAGAACCAATATTTGATTGCATACAGTGGATATAAAAAGTCTACACACCCCTGTTAAAATGACAGGTTCTTATGATGTAAAAAAATGAGACAAAGATAAATCATGTCAGAACCTTTTCCACCATTAATGTGACCTATAATGTGAACAATTCAATTTAAAAACAAACTGAAATCTTTGAGGGGGAAAAATAAAAAACCCACAATAACCTGGTTGTATAAGTGTGCATACCCTTAAACTAATACTTTGTTGAAGTCTTTTTGGGTAGGAGTCTATTAGCATGGCACATCTTGACGTGACAATATTTGCCCACTCTTCTTTGCAAAAGCGCTCCAAATCTGTCAGATTGCGAGGACATCTCCTGTGCACAGCCCTCTTCAGATCACCCCACAGATATTCAATTGGATTCAGGTCTGGGCTCTGGCTGGGCCATTCCAAAACGTTAATCTTCTTCTGGTGAAGCCATGCTTTTGTGGATTTGGATGTGTGCTTTGGGTCGTTGTCGTGCTGGAAGGTGAACTTCCTCTTCATTTTCAGCTTTCTAACGGACGCCTGAAGGTTTTATGCCAAAATTGCCTGGTATTTGGAACTGTTCATAATTCCCTCCACCCTAACTAAGGTCCCGGTTCCAGCTGAAGAAAAAGCATGATGCTGCCACCACCATGCTTCACTGTGGGTTTGGTGTTCTTTGGGTGATGTGCAGTGTTGTTTTTATGCCAAACATACCTTTTGGAATTATGGCCAAAAAGTTCAAACTTGGTTTCATCAGACCATAACACATTTTCCCAAGTGCTTTTGGGGGACTTGATGTTTGTTTTTGCAAACTTCAGCCGGGCTTGGATGTTTTTCTTTGTAAGAAAAGGCTTCCGTCTTGCCACCCTACCCCATAGCCCATTCATATGAAGAATACGGGAGATTGTTGTCACATGTAGCACACAGCCAGTACTTGCCAGAAATTCCTGCAGTTCCTTTAATGTTGCTAGAGGCCTCTTGGAAGCCTCCCTGACCAGTTTTCTTCTTGTCTTTTCATCAACTTTGGAGGGACGTCCAGTTCTTGGTAATGTCTCTGTTGTGCCATATTTTCTCCACTTGATGATGACTGTCTTCATTGTGTTCCATGGTATATCTAATGCTTTGGAAATTCTTTTGTACCCTTCTCCTGACTGATATCTTTCAACAATGAGATCCCTCTGATGCTTTGGAAGCTCTCTGCGGACCATGGCTTTTGCTCTG
>JACXGI010005889.1:0-44509 GCA_016801175.1 Esox masquinongy
GTCTGGAGGTGAGCTTGGTTCAGTCTGGAGATCAGCTGTGGACTGATTGTAACCCTTTAGACTCTGACAGAGATGAGGAGCTCAGTGGGGCTGGCGTGACTGTGGCCCCGAAACAGATGACCTCGGGGCTGGGATCTCTGATGGCCAGTTATGGATCCGTGACCGACAGTGACAGTGAACCAGAAGGTGAGCATTAAATATCAGCTGTTTTCACAGTATGGAGGAAACCAACAACGAGCTAAACCTTTGCCAATGTACTTTGAACGTGTTGTTATTCTACTGTGACATAAATAATATGTAAAAGTTGTGAAAAGCCTTTCATTAAATAGTTTTATTACTGATAACACTGTGTGTGTCGCAGCCCTCCCAATCCACAGGGCTGGCCAGATCCTGGAGGAGAACCACGCCATGCTGAAGGGTTTGCCATCCAAGCCCCAGTACAGTGTTTCCCTTGGGGGTAAGAGACCCCACCCTGACCCCACCCGGGTACCACCGGTTCTCATAGCCACCGGTTCTCATAGATCTGACAGAGGAAGAGGAGGTAGAAGAGGAAGACAAAATAATACTGACACACACCAACAGCGACGTGCTACTCTGCTTGAGATGGTAAGACACTGGGCGAAACCGATTTTAAGCGGTTGTATGAAAGCAAAAAAAAGTTGTCAATATTTTGTTGTGATGTGAATCTGAGTTGAGAAGTAGCCTGTATTTTATTAACTGCTGAATGTCCCTCTGTGACCCCTGAACAGTTGCTGGCGCCAGATATCCGGCATGAGAGGAACGTGCTTCTGCAGTGTGTTCGCTACATCGTCCGGAACAACTTCTTTGGGCTGGGTGCTGAAATTCATGTCCAGGAGGGAATTGAGGGCAGAAAAGTGAGCACAGCTGACCCCAACCGCGACTCCCAGACACAGGAAGGGAGATCAGACGATCTATGTCATCCAGTTCTAGGAACATTTGTGGTTGGTCCAGATGAAGTGGGTGACCTTGTGAAGACATCACTAGAAAGTACCAACGGACTCCTACAAGAGTCTATAGAAGCAGCCATTTTAGGAGGTGAAGACATCTGCCCTAAGGACAGGCCAGATGCTGCCACAAACTCTGACCCCTTAACTGAGAGTGAATCTAGCCATAACCCTGAGGTCCAGGGGAGTTTGGCTGAGCAGCCTGCCACCCAGCAGGAGGGAGTGGAGGGGAGTACACGGACTGGACCAGCCTGTTCACTGTCACTTCCCCTCCAGGTGACCCCAAACAACTTGGCTGTTAATTCTGAAGATGGAGATGGTCACCCTAAAAAGAATATCCCAAAAACCTCTGTCTTCAACTATGATGAAGATGAAATCTGGGATATCTAAGACGATAGTAGTTATTCTGACATAAAGACTGTAACCAGAGTATTACCTCAGCTCTGTCCCGGATGGACATTGGTGATGATTCACTTCCTTAAACTGTAGTAATGTGTTAATCTAAACATGAAATATCTCAGTAGTTTTGTTTTATTTTTACACAAATTTTTTCCAACATAAAAATAAATGACTAGGTTATGTCACTGAGGTAATACAACTAACAACATTGTATTTTTCATGAACACCCTTTCTCCTTAATATTTGAAGTTTGACCCTGAGAGAACTAGACTCTAACGACAAAAGATCGACCTATTTTGTGCTAAATTTGTTGGAATTTTAAAAACAAAATTGAGTGATGTGTGACAGTGGTTGGTGTGCAGTGTTAGAGAACAGATTGGAGCACAGTCTATTTGGTGTCTAGCTATGGAGTTTATTGATGACTGTGTGCTCAGTCCTACTGTGAGCTCTTGGCATAGCTCATTTTTTTTATATGTAGCCCTTCATTTCTGTCCCCTTTTCTGCCACCCAAATCCCTCAAGGCCCCCTCTGACATGTTTTACGATAGGTTATGAGAACAACCTTTCTTTCCCTTGGGGGAGGTTCTCATACCTTCCAGCCGTCTCTTATCCACCCTCGATGTATTCACTGTCAAAACCATACTTTGTCCTTACCGTTCATCAAACACTATGCTCCCTGACGTCGCCTAATCATCGTTCTGCTAAATCACTATTAGCTTGATGCCCAAGGCTGGGGTGGGACATGAGAACCTGAACCTGGGGTGTGACAGGGAGGGAATGCGCCTTCAGAGTGGATCAGGATCCTGTGGGCGATCATCCGGAGGAGTGGCGAGTCGTTCAAACTGTGGAAAACGTTTTGTAACAGAGAAGGGTTTCTATTGGGCAAGTCTGAGTAGGTCCATCCCTGTAGGCCCTACGTTGGTTTGTAGTGAATACACCCCAAATGTTTACTGGCACGACTTGACATGTTGTCTAACAGAGATGGGCTGTGGGTTGGTGTGTGCAAGATATGCAGGAGATGTTTTATACTATATTAAATGTATTACATTGTGTTTATACTATAATATATGTTATACTTGGGTAGATTCTATTCTATATCAACTAATACATGTTAGTTTATCGATTACATTTTTTTGATAACACTGTAACCAGTGGGATCTTCTAGATAAAGGCATATGCGTTATACATTTTATTACCCTTGATTTTAAGTAACAAGAAGTGACACGGAAGTTATCCCTCATCCCCCGCTCTGATGTGGGAAGCACCAGTCAGGACAGAGTTACCTCCTATGAAGCTAACTGTCAAATATGTTCATCTTAGACCTTTTTAGTGGTCATGGGAAGATCTCTGTTACATACTCCTACCCCATGTCTCTGATACGCTCCGGCTCTCATTCTGGTCTGCGGTCAGCCAATGCGTTGGAAGCCCCGCCCGGAGCTAAAAAGTGACGTTTTTTTTTTCTATCAGCTTGATCTTGAAGTCGAAATATGAGAGAAATGTAACCTTTAATTGAGGTAAAAAGGTCGTTTGCCTTCCTAAGTTAGGAAAAGCTTCAGAGAAAAACATACATTCCTGAAAATACCTATATTGTTAAATAATGGTCAAGCAAGCATTTTATTGTTAGTCCGCACCTGTTTAATATAAATAATGCTTGCTCGTTGAAGTTTTAGCCTGGTACATTTAGAAGCGCATAGTGGCAACTGCTTAGGTAAAACTTAATGTTTTATTTATTGATAGGTTACTGTAAAGGAGACGACCCGTTGGCATTTGAGGGCATGCGCAGAAACTGTTTGCATGCCCTACCTCTTCTCGCTTCGTCCCTGACAGCGAGCTGGTGTCTGTCAAAGTGGCGGAGACTGAGGATGATACAGCAAACGGTTGGATGATACTGGATGCGGCCGAGACTGATTACGATGTTTCTAATTATTGTTGTGATTAACGTTATGTGCTAGACGCCTGTTTATCTAATGACGAGGGACTGAATTCAATAACAAGCCGTTTATCAGCCAGTCTAAGAGCAAACTAGAAGAGGAGACTCGGCGTCTGGTGTCAGCGATGGAGGTGATTTCTTACGACATAGTTCTGGTGTTAAATGTGGCGCTATCATTTACGACAGGTCATATTTTTGACAGTTGTATATGAATATTATATTTACAAAGTATAATGACTTGTTACGTGACATTTTACCAAGTTTGTTAGTTTTCAAAAGCACCTCTACGTTTCCTACATTTTAGCTAGCTTGCTTGCTAACTAACTAGCAAACATAGCTAGCAAAGCTGGCTACCTTGGTTGGTTCGACTGCTTATCAGACGCAATTCCAGGGGAAACTAATGTCAAAAACTGAAAAAAAGAAAATAACGACGTCACGTATTTGATGTGATTTATTGTGGGACTTGTCCATAACTTCCACCGTGCTGACATTGTGTTAGCGACCGTTAGTCACCTGTTAGCAACCCTCTGATTACAGACATTATTTATGCCTAGTTACCTACGACCTATCTAGCGTTAATAGCAACACAGCGAGCCAGTAATTTGCTACGGTTACCGGTTTCGCGTAGGTCAGAAAACATGTATCAGCAGGACTTTTCAGGAGATTCCTCCGCGGCTAGAAAGATGTCTTTCCAGAACAGGAGAGGTAGTAGCACCACCGGTAGTGGCTCTGCGTCTGGGTCTGCTCCAGGCAGCATTAATGCACTTCCCACGGATGACTATCAGTCAGCAACGCAGACCAGGTCCTCCTCCCCTGGGCCACATCACCATCCTCAGAGCCTCAACCTCCCCCAGTCCCAAACGTCCGGTGCCCAGGTGAAAAAGAAAAGTGGCTTTCAGATCACCAGTGTGACCCCGGCCCAGATCTCGGTTAGCACCAACAACAGCATAGCAGATGACACAGAGAGTTATGACGACATGGACGAATCCCACACTGAGGACCTGTCCTCTTCTGAGATGCTGGACGTTTCTGTGTCTCGGGCCACCGACACCGGTGTCCCGGAGAGAAGCTCCTCGGACGAGACCCTGAACAGCCTCCATGGGGTGGAGACTCCGGGCGCAGCATCCCCCAATGAACCCCTGCAACACCATGCCCCTCCCCGTGAACCCCTGAACCCTCAGGGCCCACCTCCGCCTGGAAACATAGTGAACGGGACGGGTCGTACTCTCCACGGGAGGGGGGCATCAGCCTCTCGCGGCTCCTTGGCATCGGGGATGTCTGCTAGAGCTTCTGGAACCAGCACAACCCAGAGGGAGCAGGGCACGGTGGAGAGTATCACCGCTAACTCTTCTACCGTCGCCGCTGGGCTGGGCGTGGATGCGTCATCCATAGGCGGTGCTAGTGGCGTCCCTCCATCTGCAGGCACCTCAGACAGTACTGCTGGCCGGCCAGGGGCATCCAGTGGAGGCACAGGGACCCCTGGTAGCGCCCACCCTGGGGTGTCCGTAGCAGTGGCGCCCGCCACGACTTCCGCCGCTCAGGCCCACGCCGCTCCGGGCTCTCGTTTCAGAGTGGTGAAGCTGGACTCCAACTTGGAGCCGTTCCGTAAGGGACGATGGATGTGCACGGAGTACTATGAGAAGGAGGTACCGGCTGCCGCACCGACCCCCGACCCCGCGCCCGGCCCAGTCTGCCCAGAGATGGAAGCTGGGAGTGCGGGTGTGCCCGGTGTTGTCCAGTATGGGGGCGCGGAGATGGGAGCAGTGGCATCCCAGACCCTGCAGGGCTACCAGCCACCCCTGCCACAAGACTTTCCCTCCCAGGAAGCTACCCCTCCCCTGCAGCAGAGGACCATTCTCCCCCCTGTTACAGCCCCTGGAGCTCTGCAGGAGACAGCCCTGGGGGCTGGGAGTCAGGCTGTTGCCCAGCCGGTGCCCTTTTCTGTAGACCTTGCCCAGACAGGCTATCCCGCGCCACAACTCCAAGCTGGGCTGATGAGCCTCACTGGCAGCCGGCCTCCAGACTTCATCCAGCCTACAGCTCCTCTCCAGTCCCAGGTCCTGCCTCCTGGCACCCTGGGGGTGTCCGCGCCGGGCCCGACTGCTGTCGCTCAACCGCTTCAGAGCCAGCTCCACCACCTCACGGCCCCGCAGCAACACCCGCATCCCCAGAACCCCTCCGTCCCCTTCGTGACCACACTCCGTGCTGACCTCCAGCCCCTTCTGACCCACGGGGTGCCCCTCAGTCTCACCGGCCTGGGACACAGCGGGGCCCCGTACGGTGGGGGCGTCCCCAACCTCACTGCGTCCCGCCTGGAAGATGCCCAGAGGCTGCTGTTCCAGCACCAGTCCCTGCTGGCGCTGCCCCGCCTGGGGGCTGCCGGAGGCAGTGCGGGGGGCACCCTGGGAATGGTTGCAGACGCCAGTGCCTTAGCGGCCACTGCAGCAGGCCTGAAGACGCAGGCCGCAGACGGGGAGGAGGACAGGTAAGGAGGGAAGGATGGAGGGATGGCCCCTGATGTTCGCATTACACCTGAATCGGATGGCTTTGAAGGGTAACTGAATAAAAAAAAAAGCAGCTTCTCTCATTCAGAAAATATTCTATTTATATTTGATGAGTCAAACTTTTATATCTGACTTTATATAAAGTGTAGCTACGCGTAATGATCAATCACGTTTTATTTTATTAAACTTTTTTATGTATACAGATACCCGCCAGAAACAAGATATTGATACACAGTGGCTAGGAAAAGTTCCCTAGTAAGGTCCAGGAAGAAAGCTAGAGAGGAACCAGACTGAGGATGGCTGGTCCTCTTCTGGCTGTTGTGGTTGAAGATAAAACACTGCATGACCTTTATGGGCCACATCAATGTTTTAGCATGTTCAGATGACCAACGGGTCAATAAATTCAGCTGTGCAACCAGGTGGACAGGGGAGACCAGGTGGGCATAAAGTCAGTCACAACGTTAAAACCAGAGTTTTGTGAGACTTGATCAAATCTGCATTAGGATGTTTTAGGGAACCTGTGTACTTTTCCCACCCAGGATTGACAGCCGCTGTGGTTGATTTGTCAGCAGCTCTCACTTCGTTTTCGTTAAACTGTTGCAGTTTTGTTTTATTTGAGACATACGGCTCTTAATACTGTATTAGATGTAGAAAATCACACAACTGAAACCACCTCAGCCAAACTCTTTATGATCTTTGGGATTTATTCTGTGTTTTGAGGAATGAATGCTGACTTTGTTTATACGGTTCCAGCCCTGATGGTGGCCCTGAAGCAATTAGGTTTAAGTGTCTTGTTCAATGGCAGGTGGACAGATGAAAACCAACAACCTTTCTGTTACCAGCCCTCTGCTTCACTTTTAGGCTACCTGTCGCATCAAGACTGTTTTTCTGGCTTGGTTTTTAATCTTCTGGAGGAACTGGTTTTAGACCACAGGACGTAGTCATATCATATAAATATATAACCCATAGCTTTTCTGACATTTGTTTTATTTCACACAAATCTAAGCAGACATGGAATCTTAAAGAAGTGAGGTGTATTCTTTTTTTTGCTGTAAAAAATATAAAAACCAAGGAATTGTGACAAAAAACAGACGCTTGCCAGTAGCTGCCCAAAGCTTTCTCATGTCAACAGTGGAAACAGTGACACAGTCTTACATTAATATTGACCCAGTTAGAAGTGCTGAATCACCCAAGACCACCTGTCCTCCAAACAACTGGTGGCTTGAAAGGGTGGAACCTGGCAATGTTACCATGTTAATTAGGCTATATTTATAGTTTGGATTTGAAGACAAACAATTACTATGAGGTGATAGGTTACATTTTTTGCTTTTGTATTAGGGCATTTGGGTGTACAAATTAGTTTCACCAATTAGAAACTGCCAAACCTTTGGCACTTACTGCTTGCAAAGAATACGCAACCACATGTTAACCATGGTTGCTTTTTATGGACATAATAATAATCAATCCCAATACTTTTGGTGCCTGGCACAGAGAATGAGTGTTGTCATTTCTAAACGTTAGAAATGCTTAAATAAAAGCTTAAAATCTACACTTCAGCCTCGCTGTCATTGTTTGACTTCAAATAAACCTTTTGAAGTATAGAAACAAAATAAAAATAAAATGCTTCCCGGTATCGAGGGTGGTGTTCTATTTTCTATGTGACTCTGAAACTCTTGTGATCAGGTCATTGTCCTCATCTTTTACCCTCTCAGGACTTCTGTGAAATGTATAACCCAAAGTTTTTGACTAGCTTACCAGGAGACTGAACAAGGCAGAAGTCTATAAGACTAGGATGAAACCAGTTTTCACCATGTCTAAGGGAAGGCTTGGACTAGTTACAGACATGCTGTTGTGAAAGTATTATCATTTTCCCTCAACTCTTTGTGAGGATGATCGGCTGCAGACTGTCGTACCTGACGACTGTATTTACTGGTTAACTGAGTCGTAAACGGGGCCGGGCACCACACTGTCATTTGGATGGTGTCACGATCACATTGGGGGTCTGTCATTTGGATGGTGTCACGATCACATTGGGGGTCTGTCATTTGGATGGTGTCACGATCACATTGGGGGTCTGTCATTTGGATGGTGTCACGATCACATTGGGGGTCTGTCATTTGGATGGTCTCACGATCACATTGGGGTTCTGTCATTTGGATAGTGTCACGATCACATTGGGGGTCTGTCATTTGGATGGTGTCACGATCACTTTGGGGGTCTGTCATTTGATGAAGTCCCTAATGTCTAGACCAGAGGTGTCAAACCGGTTCCGCGGACGGCCGAGTGTCTGCAGGTTTTCATTATCACCTTGTACTTGATTGATTAATTAGGTCACTAATTGATTAGTTTCTACCCTCGTTTGGTTGTTTACTTCTGAATTGGGAACCAATTTCTAGGAAAAAACAAAAACCTGCAGACACTCGGCCCTCCTTGCGTGCGTGCGTGCGTGCGTGCGTGCGTGCGTGCGCGCACCGATCAGCCATAACATGACCACTGACAGGAGAAGTGAATAACACCGATAATCTTATGTTGGCACCTGTCAGTACAATGGGCATGTGAGCATCAGAACTGGACCATGGAGATATGGAAGAAGGTGGCCCGGCCTGATGAATCACGTTTCCTTTTACACCACGTGGATGGCTGGGTGCGTGTGCATCGCTTACCAGGAGAACACATGGCACCAGGATGCACTATGGGAAGGAGGCAAGCCGACTGAGGCAGTGTGATGCTTTGGGCAATGTTCTGCTGGGAAACCTTGGGTCCTGCTATTCATGTGGATGTTACTTTGACACGTACCACCTACCTAAGCATTGTTGCAGACCATGTGCAACCTTTCATGGCAACGGTATTCCCTGATGGCATTGGCCTCTTTCAGCAGGATAATGCGCCCTGCCCCAAAGCAAAAATGGTTCAGGAATGGTTTAAGGAACACAACAAGTTCAAGGTGTTGACTTGGCAGGCCCCACCTCGCAACTTCCAGGACTTTAAGGATCTGCTGCTAACGTCTTGGTGCCAGATACCACAGCACACCTTCAGAGGTCTAGTGGAGTCCATGCCTTGACGGGTCAGTGTGTGTGTATATACACCGATCAGCCATAACATTATGACCACCTGCAAAATATTGTGTAGGTCCCCCTGTATGTAGACCTAGAGATGAGCTGTTTTTTAAAAAGTTATCTACTAGCATTGCATATCGGATAGCATCAAGTCAATTGTGTATCTTCTATACATTCCGTTTCTATGTAGCTCATCCATTCTGAAAGTACAGGTAGATCATGTCTGAGCTACCAGCCCCAGGAGCTCACAGACTGTAGATTTAAAGCAGCTTCTCACTTCCATCTACTGGTGAATCTCTGAAGCTGCCCGTGTCATGGAACTGTAAAGCTCCTTTCCATTTGCATCTGAATGCTACTGTGTGTCTTTCAGTAAATTCATCACAGAAATGAAGATTAAACAGAGGAAAAAGAAAGTGGTTAATATGGTGCTGGGAACTAATCTGTCCGGATCTTGTAGGCAATGGAATGTGGCCCCTGCGGCACTTAGATTTGACGCCACTGTTTTGGGTGGTGACATGATTGGACTGGCCTTGGTAGGCACACGTGTGCCCAAATGTTTGTCTATATTTATGTTAGGTCGTTTTTGTTTTTTTTGTAGTGGTGATGTTATTTACATCTGTTTTTATTGACACAGCCCAGTTAAATGGAAACACTGCAGATGGCAATTTTCACATGTTTTTCTTTCAATGCAAACTTTCTTGATGTGAACAAATTACTGGAGAAATTCATGGAAATTAGGCTACTATTGATAGTGGAATGCTTCTACAGCCATGAGCTCACAACTGTAGTTTCCAAGCCTGTCCACTGGAGGGCAGCCCTGGCTCTTCAGCACAGAGCTGCACTGGTGCTCAGTCTTTATGCGACCTGTTGGATTTGAAAGCATGATGCCTTCAGTTCCAGTCCCACTGGTAGTTTCCCAAACAGCCACTGTGGCCCTTCTAGGTTATGGTGCTGTGTTATGTACCGACTGTTAGTTCCACTCCATGGTCTTATTGTTCTGTGTTATGTACTGACTGTCCAGGGTTAGTACCACTCCATGGTCTTATTGTTCTGTGTTATGTACTGACTGTCCAGGGTTAGTACCACTCCATGGTCTTATTGGTCTGTGTTATGTACTGACTGTCCAGGGTTAGTACCACTCCATGGTCTTATTGTTCTGTGTTATGTACTGACTGTCCAGGGTTAGTACCACTCCATGGTATTATTGTTCTGTGTTATGTACTGACTGTACAGGGTTAGTACCACTCCATGGTCTTTTAGTGCTGTGCTGTGTTATGTAATGTTGCGTGCAGAGCAGAGACAAATTAATTTACGCTCCAGAGAACTGTGTGTGTGTGTTCATTCGTGTTCATGCCTTTGACTGAAAAATGTCCAAAGGAGAATAAATTGTCATCAAATAATATTTTTATTCAAAACCCTCACACCTCCACTTTCAAACACGCTATACGTTTGCCACCCTCACATAATGAGGAGGTGGAATAAGGTGAGAAGATTCCTGTGCTGTATTCTCTGCTTAAGACAGCTGTCAATCATTCCTTAAACTTTTGGTAACCGTCATTTAAATGCCTGTGCAGACTCAGCAAGCATCTCTGGTGTTCACAAAACATCATACCTCTCTTCTCCCATCCCCCTCTCCTCTTCTCCAGTCTTCTCCTGTTCTCCCCCCTTTCTCTTTTTTCCCCCTCTCTTCCTCTACTCTCTCCTCCCTCTACTCCCCTCTTCATCTCCCCTCTCCTCCCCTTTCTCCTCTTCTGCCCTTTCTTTCCCCTCTCTCCTCTTCTTTCCTCCACTCGTCTTCTCCCTCTTCTCCCCTCCTTTCTTTTCTCTCTTTCGCTCCACCCTCTCTGACAATAAGCAAAGGGCGCGTTCAGAAGCAGGAGACAACATTTTGAAAACTCTAGATATGAGAAACATGCCTGAGATGTAGAACCAGGAATCACGTGGGTCTTGTAGAATACTTTCTGAAGCATCTGAGTAAGCATCTGTGTGAACCTCAGTAGATTGTTTGGTTAATCAGATCAAGGTTGGACGTATCATTGTAAAGGGAGAGAGAGGACAGGCAGAGCTTAACCTTGTTGACAGGGTGTGTGGCTGAAAACAGATAATCTCATTGGCTGAATCCCGTAATCTCCTCTGACAGTTTACATAACAACAGGTCACATGATCAGCAGATACGGTGACATCACGGCTTTGCCGTCCAATCGCCTGCCAGTATGTATGATACAGGCACAGAGACCACTCAGTAGGGTAATTGTAAGAATACATATACACACACACAGACGTGTGTACGCGCGAACACACACACACACACACACACACACACACATACATCACCCACCATCATTCCTATTGTTCCCTGGCTCTGTGAGGAATTGTAGAAGATTTGGGTCAGGGTCGATGGGCGTGGGTCTCAAGGCTGCAAAGGAAGCAGTGTCCATGAGAGAGCTGGATCTGGACTGGGTGCAGGGTTAGGGACAACATGACTCTCAACGTGGTCTTCTGGGAACTGCAACAGCATCTGAACAGGTAACTAGCTGTTGCTGCTTTAAATGTCTGGTTTGGGATCATGTCTTTAGCACTTTCAATAATTTTCCCTTTTTTAATTTCTGTTGTTCAACTGGAATATTGGAGAGTTTTTTTTGTTGTTGTTCAGAACGAAGGTTTTTAGAACATCTCGGACCACTTCTGGTTTGAATTCCTTCACATAATTTAGCAGGAAGTTAGCACAGCAGTATTACCATTGGTGTCAGGAAGCAGGTCCCCCGACCCAAAGCTTGCAATACCAGGGGTGGTACCGTTTCCATGATGGTGGTACGGTTTCGATGGCCTCAAGTGGTTCTTTTATTTACATAATGTGTTGTACCAGAACCTGGTTAGCTGACAGGTTGTATTTGCTTATGTGGGGAGGCTGGGAGTCCTTGAGTGTTGAGTACTGCTGTTCAACAAAACCCAGTCCTTAGTCATGGTCTACGAAAGCCAACCGATAAAAGGGCTCCAAAAGGCACCTGTATTACCTCACCAAAACCTCCAATTCTAGCTAGCTAGTTTTCAGTGTAAAATATTTTTTTTGTGTGTCTAATTTTTTTCTGGTTAGCATAGGTCCCTGTACAACCCAACACACTGTTAGCATAGGTCCCTGTACAACCCAACACACTGTTAGCATAGGTCCCTGTACAACCCAACACACTGAAACTGATTTGCACTTTGATGTTCCTAACATAATGCTGATCATGTCTGCAGCAGGGTTGTGATTGGCTTTAGATAACACATTCTCACCAGACATGGAAATTAAAATGCTAAAAACGATTTGGCTGGTTTTGTAAATCAAAAATGGAATCTGTGAAGAGTTGGTGCAGGTATAGCCAACAAGCTCAAAAATAATATTGTGATATGGTCAGCAAAATGTATTGTCAGAAATAATATCCTGATATAACTATCCACTAACTAGTGGTTAGGATAGGGTTATGGTTAGGATAGGGTTGTGGTTAGGATAGGGTTATGGTTAGGACCTAAATCTTTCCTGGTTTTTATTCCATAGTGTGGCTACTCTGCCTCTTATGGCGCTTTCCCACTGCATGGTACCGGCTCGACTCAACTCGCCTCGACTCTGCCCGCTTAGATCATTGGTTCCCAACCAGGGGAACTAGGTCCCCTGAGGGTTCTTGGCCTATCAGCAGGGGTTAATTGAACACCCATGATGGCATAGGTGTACTAGTAAAATTACCATAAGGGGGTACTTCAGGGGTACTGAGAGCAAAGCAAAATTCTATTGGTGGTACAGTAACTGAAAAGGGTTGGGAGCCACTGTCTTAGATCAATGTTCCCTAACTGCAGCCCTCCATTTACTTACAACAGAATACATTTTTTCTGCAGCCCTCAGCAAACACCTGATTCACCATGTCAGCTAATCATCAAGGCATCAATGAGTTCAATCAACTGTGTTCAGGAAAACATTTTAAATTTGTGCTTTCAGGGCTACTCTTGGACCGTAGTTTGGAAACACTGCCTTTTAGATTGACTACTTTTATTCATCTATGATATGATTATTAGGCCCTTTACATGAAGTCTACTGTTATTAACTATTTGACCACACCTGGGTTAGGGGTTGCTGATGTAGTCTTACTCAAAGTCCATTTAGTCCTGATGACTGTGTTGAATCTGAAAGGTTGCATTAACAAAGCCAGCTCAAATTAGATTTTTCTATCTATTGGTCTCTACACCAATCAGATCATCTCTCTTGCCATTATTGGGGTAATGTCAGTTGGACTGCCACAGGGATGGGCGTTAAATGAGTAGAAGGGAATTAACTCTGGAACAAGTACAAGGACTGGAAAATCCCTTGTCTTCCGCTCATGTTTTTGTCACTTCAGTCTTGACGCTTTCAGGCCTATGTGACCTCATGCACCACAAGACCATTCTCATTAAGACCAGGAAAATAACACAACCAACAACATAAACATGGAAAGTGTTGCTCCCAAGGTTCATGAACTGGTATAAAAGATTCAAATTGTCCATACACATGAAAAGCTTAGGTATTTAAATGAATGTCACACTTACTGCTCATATTGCACCACCCGATATTCTTACAGTGGTGTATTGTATATAATTTTCAACTTGGGTAGATTTTGTGTATTCTGTCCTTGAATCATTAGCAGCACCTTTACACCAAGTTCAATTCTGGTTATATGTCAGTGCACTTAATGCATAAAGGCGATTAACATTGTCTGATGCTTTAGTACCTTCGATGTGTCTAGTTGATAGTCATATTACTAATTCATTATCCATTAACGAACAAATCAGACACACAAACATTGTGATTGACATTTGAGAAGGGTGTCTTGCCAAAGAATCTCTGGTTTAGAAGATGAGAGCTATCACATTCTTGCCTGTTGAGCAGAGAGCACTGCTTTGCCCCCTTCTACATGTAACAACCTCCTCCACGTCTGATCCTCATTTTGATTGGTTGGAGTTCATTTGTTTTTTGTGGGGGGGTGGGGTCACATTAAAATGACTGCCTGCTGAAAATCGGACTTTTAAAATGTAATATTCTGTTAACCTGCATAATGTTGACTTGTACTAATATTCTGTTATCGTATTTATGGCCAAAGTTTATATGGTAGAAAAAATATTCAAACCCCCCAAAACTTTTAAAACAACAGTTGGAAGAACACTCAGGAGGGTGATGTCATCCTCTTGGGGAGTTTGAACTTGGCAGCCATCCATCCAAGGAACAAAGTTGCCAATCAGCAGTCCAGGGAACAATGACCTGGCCAATCAGCAATCCAGGGAACAATGACCTGGCCAATCAGCAGTCCAGGGAACAATGACCTGGCCAATTAGCAGACCAGGGAACAGTGACTGGGCCAATCAGCAGTCCAGGGAACGATAACTTGGCCAATCAGCAGTCTACTTGCATAAATATTTTCTATGGTTTTGTGACTGATATGCACCTAAGCCATCCTGTGGGGAAAGACCCCACCATTACTAACAAAAAGCAGCTTTGTAAATAAAACTTATTGTATAGAAAACAACCAATTAACCAAAAATAAGTAACTATTGGTCATATTCCATAGAAACCCTGGCAATTTAAAACGTAGGACAATAATCAACATCTGATGTGTAGACTATAACCTAGTGTTTACATTTACGTCAGATCAAATCATCTGAAGCATCCTGATTATATAGCACTGTGTTCAAAATGTCCTCTGTCTTCAGTCAACCAATCAGTGATCACCTGATGCCACGGTCCAGCGGATAACTGACACTAAGATTAATGTTATCACGGCTCTTGGTAGTTTGTTGATTGTGTATTAGAGATGAGGAAATGGCATTCGTACAGCACCTACCTTTTGTATTTTGATCTACGTTTGTTCTACTAACATTTGATTATGCTTTATATCAGGGCTCTTCAATGCATCCATCTTGCTTGCGTGTTTGACCATGCAATCGGTGCGCCTAGAAAAATGAATGATTCTGGCTTTAATAGCTGAAATCGTTTTTATTTTTCACATCTATTTCTGTGGATGAGACTGAATTGTTTTACTGATGTTTGCGTGGCCAGCGCATAGCTCGTGGCTACGTGATGTTTAGTGAGCATGTGTCAGTAGCGTAGTTTTACACAGCTGTAACCCTATTTTGTATTATGCACATGGAAAAGACAGTAAGCAAGTGATACAGAAATGAACGCGCTTAGTCTATATATAAAAACAAGACGCACAAGGGCCTCAAAGGAAGATATAAAAATGAAAGTATGTCAAACCCAGCCTCACCACTGAACACAACTGTAATTCACAAGCATGTATTCTAAGTCGGTGACAGTTAAAAGTTTTTATCAAAAGGCACAACGGTTTTTGGTGTCCAGTTCACTTCAGGGTTGACAACAGTGTTGCCAAATGGTTTCACTAAACACCCAAATTCTATTTCTGCCACACAATCATATCTATTAATCAACCCACCCAAACCATTTTTTTTTCACACGCACTGTAAAATATAGCCAGATGGGGCAGGATGATTTATAGATCGGGGGTAGGCCCTATACCAAAAATAGAATTTGATTGGGCAGTAAACTTAGTATCAAATTTGGCAACACAGGCTCACTCTTGGTTTTGTGTGTAAACGACAGCGGCGGTGTTTTTACACCGGACACAGTTCACAGCGCTGTCACATCTAACACCGCGGGGTTGGGTCTCCTTTCACCCTGCTAAGCATAGGCTACCAAATATAATGGCCATGTTGTTTCAAAATGTATCGATTTGTTTTTATGGCCCAATTTAACACCGTTCAAATTCTGATCGTATGTTTGTTTACAAAATGAATATGTCTGAAGTTCCAGTCGACAATCGTTTTTTTTTTTTTAAGTATTGTGGGAATGTTTTTAATACTGCTCAACTATCGGTAAATGTATTAGATGTGCATGTGAAGCTGCGCAATTCAATATTCAATGAAACTGCTCTCAGCCAATGGCAGCCTTAACAGTGGGGTTTCTTTGCATAATTTATGCAGCTGGGATGGTGTTCTGCAGATTCACAGCTAAATCTGTAGCCGCGTTTATTTTATGTGCGGCGCGGGTGCCTGAGCAGGGCTACCCCGGTAGCGAGCTTGCATCTCCCTGAGAACAGAATTTTTGCCAATTCTGTTTTTGATTTTATCCCACTCGACATTTCATATTTTTGACTTATTGTCTTTTTGTGTTAATGGACGAAATAGAATGAATTCCCAATGTTATACAGTGGCGATGGACCTTGGCGTTTGTCAGCTGAGGAATATTTCTATATCTTTTCTGTCGTCGGTGTTTGGTAAAGAGACTACCACACTCAAGCTTGACAATAGGTAATGTTTTCTTCGCGTTTTCAAACGTGTTTCCATTAATTCAGTCATTTTCTAAATATACCCATAGTGTTCCAGTGTGTAAGATGTGATCGAATGAATGGGAACATTGCGGTTTAACGCTTGATTGTGTTTCAATGTGTCATTATTTTTAAATAGCCTATGTATTGACCAATGTGAGCTTCATATTATCATGTTAATATGCGTTAATGTGCTGATGGTGTTGTCTGGAGAATGCCCTGCCAGGGTTGAGTGTTTCATAACTCGGCAGTGTTGAACTTCTCTGCGTCATGTTGACTGAAAAGGCTTTATAAACCTTATGGGATCTTTATATGAAATTGGCAGTGATATCCCGTCAACTAATGCTGGTTAGTTATACCTCAAGAACGATAACCTGATAGCCCAGTAATGGGCCATTCATTGAATTGGTCTGTTCTCTGGTTTATCCTTATAGTTGGTGAAAAAGGTTTAATGCAACGCAGAAGTTCATAATATGGCCTACCTTTGCAAATAGTAACATTTTCAAGACTTTCAAGCATCTGTAAACCCAGCAGGATCGGCATATACAACATAATGTTTGAATGATTAAATGTTTTATAGTTAAAGCTTTGCTGTAATCGTGTTTGTGTGTTTGCATTTCAGCTCTTCTGGTGCCAGTTTGGTGGCCATCGACAATAAAATAGAACAAGCAATGGTAAGTTTATATTGTTCTATTAAAAATATTATTCGTTAATGAATCTATTATAATGCATGTTATAATATAAACAGCAGACGATTGATATTTATTTGCATCAGAACAACTGTCTCTGATTTACGTGTATAATCAATAGGCCTACATTCTGCCAACGTAGTTATGTAACCTAACCAGCATCAAGTAGGACATGCTGCGAACAAAGGAAATACTTTATACTTTGTTTATCTATTTCACAGTACATTATTTATTAAGATTTTATTTCTGTAAATATGGAGCGTTTGTGCACCTGCCCCAGGAAACGTTTATGGTGATTTAAGGGCCACTGCTCGGGACATATGCCTTGTTAATTGCTATAGTGATCTTTCACGACGTTCCGTTGTAGTATTTTTCATAACTGAGTTTAGTGAATCGTGCATTAGACATATTAATTGAACTTAATGTAGGCTAACAAAAATAGGATGTATTCAGAGTACTCGAGCGTAATTGATGTTTTGGTACATCTGATTTTACTGGTTGAGAGAAAATAGTTGGTAATAAAACCCGTTCAATACATCACCAAAAAAACAACAATGTGAGGATTGCAACTGGCTCTGAATTTCCCGTGTTCTGGTTGAATTTGGGTCGCTCTCAGGTGTTGCTAGGCAAGCTACGGGTCTTCTCTCCAGGCTGGTATAAATAACTGTCTTTTGGCTCCTCCCTCCCGACGCAGAACATTTTGTTCTCCAACGCTTATACTATAAAGGGGTGTGGCCCGGGATGAACACGTTTCTGCCACAGAAAAAAATGCACGAAGCTGAATGCTTCCACCCAAAACCGTTAACAAGCTTAACGGTTCACTGGGAAATGCCTGTGCAGAAAGTAGCTTTCTGATGTTGGAAATGATTATTACTTTGCTGTCTTGTACTTATATTTTATGATCAGATTGTATAAGTTGAGTTACATCAGTCAGTGTGGATTTAATTATTTTGTTTAGGATGATTAGAATGGTGCCTCAGGTGCTAATGATAATAAAGAAAATGAAATTCACACGTTGATGTAATGCATGAATGTACATATTTGAAATCTAAAAAAATCTTAAGCATATGTTATGTTTGTTTATTGTATGCTATTTGATTCTGAACTGTTAAATGCTGCGGAAAGGAAATTAACCAAATACATGCATCTCCCCTTCCACCTCTTGCTCTGCTTTCATCAAACTCTCCCTCCTCCACTTTCTGTCCCTCGACCTATTTCAGGACCTGGTGAAGAGCCACCTGATGTATGCAGTGAGGGAAGAGGTAGAGGTTTTGAAGGAACAGATCAAGGACCTGATGGAGAGGAACTCCCAGTTGGAGCAGGAGAACCACCTCCTGAAGACCCTGGCCAGCCCAGAGCAGCTGGCCCAGTTCCAGGCTCAGGTCCACCCCAGCTCTGCCTCCCCAACAGGGACAGCAGGCTCCTCCAACTCCCAGCCTCAGGTCCTGCCATCCTCACAGAGCTCTGGGACCTCCGCGTAGAGCTCTAGAGCTCCCAGGCCTGCCTGATCCACCGCCAATACCCCTGCCCTGACCCCTACCGGGCCGGGCCATGGGAGGACATTCGCGGGAGGGGGGGAGACTAACATTACATTACTGTGAACTGACCTCATGCATCGCAAAGAACCACTATGCCATAGTCAAGGAGAGCACACTACGGAAATAGAGTACGTTTTGCACATTTATTTAACTGACAATAAGACAATGAAAGACACTCACGTGTCAGGTGTCCTTTCAGCTCGTAGTGCTTCAGACAATCATTTTAGAAACAGAACGGACTGACAATTGTCATGGAGACAGACTGACAGTGACAACCATCTTACATCCACAACTGATGCACTCACTGAGGAGATCTCTGCAGGGATTCTTGAAATTGTGCCATAGCCAACTCTTCCCCACTTTACATATAATTATTTTGTTTTATTTCCTAGCTGCGAGTTGAATCAAAGAAGCACTTTGTCCGTAATGGTTGACGAAGAAACAACATGTATTATTTTTGGGGCCTGTTTAGGAAAGGGAAGACCCCATCTGTTATGGGGAGTAGAGAACATCTTGTTTTCTTTTAGAGTCAGTGTTCTCACAGCCCTTTTTGTCTATGTTCTGTGAGAGGATTTGTTTAGGGGCAGGGGGAGGTGAAGGATGTAACATACATTAGACGTCTCTGAGTTATTTCTCACTCAGTCTCCTCTATCCTCTTCTGCCATCTTTTCTTCTCCCTCAGACATTGATACATCATGTAATGATAGATAAAATATAAATGTATTTTTGGCGGGAGGGCCTGAAGACAACTGTGGTGTGTTTATTTGGTGTTGTTGTAATTGATTATAGTGGTCTTTGTAAAAATGTTTATGTTTCAATGTGAATGGAGATTAAAAAAAGGATTTGACTGTTTCTAAGTTTAAACACATTCCTATACAAACCAATCTTCACAGCCTGTTTCCCTCAAGCAGGGACTGTGATGTCGCTGGTCGGGCCTGGAATATTACGGATCTGGACCGTTCTCTAACTAGCCATTACAGGCTGGTTCTACAGGCTGGTTCTGCAGACTACTCTCCCTCTCAGTACAAATTGGTCTCCAAGTAAATTAAAAAAGGAAAAACCTATGACCTTGATTCAATGTGGGAAACTGATTGGGTTTTGGTTCTCCCTAAAAACATGGCATTTCACCCGGGGGCGGGGCCTTGTCTTCCATTACAACAGGTGCCGTGTGAATGATTCATTGTGCATTGTCAGCAGCAGCACCAGGGCTTTTGATGGCACAAACAGGAAAATAGCAGAGCTGCACTAACATTTTATAAATAACAAAAGTCATAGATGTGTGAATGATGAAAATACATTTTTAGTCAAACAACAGACTGCGTACCTGGTTTTGACGCAAGTTGAGATCTTCTGCCTAATGTGGTCAGTCTCATATAGCTGAGTAACTTGTTCTCTTGTCTGGGCGGCTGGTAAAGTTGAAAGCTTGAGCTCACAGTAGTAAGAACAAGTAAGAATGTGTAATTTACTAGCGCTTATCATTTCATTATGATTTCTTGTCAATTTCTTGTCTCCTCGTCTCTGTTTGTGTCTTTGTACAACAGCCACTCATCTATAAGAGACGGATATGACAACTTACTTTGAAGCCTATTTTGTGTAATACATAAATGTTCATCAGTTTATCAGTGTGTTGGTGGGAGAGTTAACTATTCTCTACCTGAGGCAGGGTTGCTTCTTGTCCAGTCAGTGTGTGACTGGTGAAAACATTTACATGAACATGCAGCTTGCCACACTGTCAGCTGTAGAAGCCACGCCCATTACGATGTAAACCGGGCAAAATTACATGGTTTCAGGGAGACCCTTGGATTAGCAAAAAGTAATGAACGTAAAGGAAATAAGGGGAACTTTTTACCCGACCTTTAACTTAATCCAATAAAAAGGATCAATTTGTTGTGGATTAAATGTTGAATTTATATTGGTTGACAAATTAATAACATTTAAATCAAACCTAGACATTGAATTGACATTGGTGTGCAGTGGACTGACTAAACAAGGACTGAACAATGGCCTAACAAGCTGTCTCTAATCCTATACGCACATGCTGGGTTTTAAGTGGGATATAAAAATTAAATGAAAGCTAGGTTAAGGAGAATGTAAGTACATTTTGTGCATGTTTCTCAGCACACAACACATTACCTTATAATTGCACAACACAACTGCACTTCCAATAAAATGGAAATGTTGGAGACTTCTGTGTTTTTTTAAATATCAATGCATGTGATAATTATTTTGAACTGTTAGGTGACAGTGGAGTTGCCCTAGCCTTGACTGTGACTGCAGCATGAATGAGAAACTACAGCAAATGCATGTTTCTTACACGTTAGTATTAATGCCTGAGAACGCATAGTTTTAAATATATCATTATTTAGCTCAGTGGTGTAAAATTTAACGGATACTCTGGATTAGCTGCACCTAAGTCATAACTACGAAAGCATCTCTCGGACTTCTTTTAGTGGTTTGTTGTCCCCGAAAGGGGGCGCGGCCTCAAAGATATACGTTTGATGACGTACTGATGGTCTGGTGAAGAGGTGTGTGGTATATGTAAAATACGTTGTGGTCTCTGATTGGTTATACTGTGACCGGCCCTCGTGCCCCAGTTCCTTGCTGGTCCCGCCCTCTGTTGTTCACGTGTGTCTACAGGGAATTCCAGCGCGCGCTGCCAAGAGTGGATAACTTGGCGGGGTTGTCTACTGGTGTCCGCCACCACACATTATGTCCATCGTCACAATTTTATTGATTAAAATTGATGACAACATTGGAACTAAATTGACATAATAAAAGGCCTTTTACTTGCAACCATGTTTATTTATTTCAACATTTGTCCATATTGGTCCAGATTGGTCCAGCGGTCTACGCGCTGTCTTCGGTTCACAAGGAACCCACGTTCCTGTCAAATAAAGCATAAGAATGTCTGAAAATATATTAATTGCTTCTATTCAAAAACCAGCCACCTGTGTCAATTAATCATGCCTATATTTTGTTCCAACCTTTAGACCATACAGTGGATATAAAAAGCCTACACACCCCTGTTAAAATGCCAGGTTCTTGTGATGTAAAAGAATGAGACAAAGATAAATCATGTCAGAACTTTTTCCACCTTTAATGTGACCTATAACGTGAACAATTCAATTGAAAAACAAACTGAAACCTTTGAGGGGGGAAAATAAAAAATAAAAAACTCACAATAACCTGGTTGCATAAGTGTGCACACCCTTAGACTAATACTTTGTTGAAGCAAATTTTGATTTTATTACAGCACTCAGTCTTTTTGGGTAGGAGTCTATTAGCATGGCACATCTTGACGTGGCAATATTTGCCCACTTTTCTTTGCAAAAGCGCTCCAAATCTGTCAGATCTCCTGTGCACAGCCCTCTTCAGATCATCCCACAGAAGTTCAATTGGATTCAGGTCTGGGCTCTGGCTGGGCCATTCCAAAACGTTAATCTTCTTCTGGTGAAGCCATGCTTTTGTGGATTTGGATGTGTGCTTTGCGTTGTTGTCATGCTGAAAGGTGAACTTCATCTTCAGCTTTCTAACAGATGCATGAAGGTTTTGTGCCAAAATTGCCTGGTATTTGGAACTGTTCATAATTCCCTCCACCCTGACTAAGGCCCCGGTTCCAGCTGAAGAAAAACAGCCCCAAAGCATAATGCTGCAACCACCATGCTTCACTGTGCATTTGGTGTTCTTTGGGTGATGTGCAGTGTTGTTTTTGGGCCAAACATACCTTTTGGAATTATGGCCAAAAAGTTCAACCTTGGTTCCATCAGACCATAACACATTTTCCCACATGCTTTTGGGGGACTTGATGTTTGTTTTTGCAAACTTCAGCCGGGCTTGGATGTTTTTCTTTGTAAGAAAAGGCGTCCGTCTTGCCACCCTACCCCATAGCCCATTCATATGAAGAATACGGGAAATTGTTGTCACATGTAGCACACAGCCAGTACTTGCCAGAAATTCCTGTAGTTCCTTTAATGTTGCTGTAGGCCTCTTGGAAGCCTCCCTGACCAGTTTTCTTCTCGTCTTTTCATCAATTTTGGAGGGACGTCCAGTTCTTGATAATGTCTCTGTTGTGCCATATCTTCTCCACTTGATGATGACAGTCTTCACTGTGTTCACTGTGTTCTACTAGAACAGCTGAACTTTATTTGTGATTAATCAGAGTCACTTTAAATGATGGCAGGTGTGTAATGACTTCTATTTAACATGAGTTTGAATGTGATTGGTTAATTTTGAACACAGTCACATCCCCAGTTATAAGAGGGTGTGCACACTTATGCAACCAGGTTATTGTAAGGTTTTTATTTTTCATTTCTCCCCCTCGAAGATTTCAGTTTGTTTTTCAATTGAATTGTTCACATTATAGGTTACATTCAAAGTGGAAAAAGTTCTGACATGATTTATCTTTGTCTCATTCTTTTACATCACAAAAACCTGGCATTTTCACAGGGGTGTGTAGACTTTTTATATCCACTGTATTTTGTTCCAACCTTTAGTTTGTCTTTTTTCTTAAGTGGCTGATATGTTAAGCGTTTTTCTTGTGAAAACACTTATTCTGTTTTACAACGGTTATCTGTGTTTCACTGATGCATTCCATCTGAAAACATGTTGTCAAACAGGCCTGTAATTATTTCTAACCCAACCAACCCACACCTGCTAAACACACAAACAAACCCACAAACACATGTATCCACCAGATGTAGGATACCCCAGGCCTGTGGTTTGAGAAGCACAATGTGTCCTAAAACCACCAGTGAACACACATATTCACATCACCCATGTATTCACATACATTACCCAGTGAGACACCATTTGTTCTTCACAATGAGAAACATTTTTACAAATTTCCTCAGGCAGTCACATCATAAGTCATCAAGAGGTGGGATCTGTGGTGAGCACAGGTGTTGAAATGTTGAAACTAGGTTTGATCTCCACAAAACATAATTCTGTGATAATTTTGTTGTCGTTCCTTTCTGTTAACTAAACCAAATAGTGACAGCTGAGGTTAATAGAATAAATGTATACATAATACCTCAAATGCTCACTGTAAAACTAAAGTCTGTTTAGAGCCCTGCTGAATTGTGTTGTGCACCTTTAAGAGGGCATGGGACAGTTGGAGTGGATAAACACAAAGTTTGAGAGGAGTGTCATGTGAGATATGTTGACAGGACAGAAATTAACTTAACTGTACCTATTCTAGCTGTAGGTATGAATATACTATTTTTTAAGTGCAAAAAATTGTTATGGCATATTAAAATACATGGTACAAAATATTTTCACAAATTACAAATGGGTTACTTGAAATAAATTGCATTTCAGGTAGTATTTATGTAAGATCATTATCTAACTGGTTCCAAATGTAAGTTACCTTGTCAGTACTCCGTGACAATGCAATATTGTTTGCTGGGAAATGACTACATGAGCAAAATATCTAGTAGGGTTGACTATGTGGTTTGTGCTTTTAAAAGAGCACGAGATTATATTGGCATGTACTTTAAAAATCAGCAGGGACATTCTGGAATGTAGGAATATAAGGCAGAAAACAAACTGAGTTAACTCAGTCTTATTTTGAAAATAGAACCACCATGTTAATGGGATATGGTTGATGCGGCAGAGGACCAGGAGTAGAAGGTAACAGGTAGGCTAGCTACAGTAGCTGTACCTAGACCAAATTGATTTTGCTAGTGCATAAATCAGCATTGCAAAACCAAATACTGCAAATCTGCCAATGGTCAGCAAATGACGAATAGGCAACCTTAATTACATAACGTTGTCACGACGTACAAGTGACGAAATGACCTTATTTAACTTTCTTTTCACATTTAGCAGTGGGATTTTCTTGGGCTTCCAACCTCATAAATCCTTGAATACATTTGCACAATTCGTTCAAAAACCGGATGATTGACTGTTGTTGCACAGAAAGCCCTGGCTGTAGAGTTAGTTGATTGAATGGTTTCCATGGAGAGCCGCTCCCCCCGGCCAGACATGCTGAACCACAGCTTCAGTTCTGACTGTCACATAGCAACCCTGTTGAACCAGCCCCTCCTTCTGGTCAGCCCTACTGAAACCGGCTGAAATAGCTCCTACCTCAGCTCAATCCTGCTGAGACAGCTCCTCCTTCTGGTCAAACCAGAACTCTAATCTAAATCAATATCTATTTTTTGTGTTAATTTTCTCCTAATTACTCCTGGAGAGGTTTTGCTGAAAGTTTATAGAAGCTGACTCAAGAGCGACCGGCCTCCGTGCTGCTGAAGTGGAAACAACAATACACGTTTAATACACAGTAGCTCTCAAGTTGTGTGAATCACCAGACAAAAACAGAGCGTGCGTGCGTGCGTGTCATGGCCTGCTGCGTGTGTGAAGTTGCGAACTGATGCATCCAGTCAAGGTCGTTAGCTAGCAGAGACACTGTCAACGCCGATCTCCTCATAAGGTTCACTGAGGCGGCAGTTGGAACAGCCCGTACCAGAACAACATGTACATTAACCTTCATCCCCTCAGGTGGGGGAGGGGTTCCCCAAGTCCTATACTTCGATTTAACTAATGAACAACTGCTCCCTGTTTCCCACATTGTAGCAATACTTACCGTACACACACACACACACACACACACACACACACACACACACACACACACACACAGAGGGGGTTTGAATGGTAAACTGCCTTTTTCAGAAGTCCTCCCTTTAAACAGTGTATTACACAAAGAATATACACAAATTAATAACAAAAGTTCACAAGATATATATATACGCAAGAAGATAATTAATTTTATTTTTTAAAGTTTCCTCAACATTATGAATATATTAATCAAATGAGAATGAGAGTACAGATGAAGATATGACGCTCTTCCTCGTTTGCCCATTACGAGGACGTTTTGTCTGGGACAGTAGCAAATCATAGGAAAGTGAATAAGAGAACAGACAGGAAAAAAGTATATCCAAATCAGATTTTGGGGAATTCTTCAGAATGAAAGTCCAGTTATCTGAAGTTTGTGAATTCATACGGTGAAGACTATGGTGAAGATTATTGAAAATTTATAAAATTACATGCATTTGGTTTTAATCTCAAAATGCTGATTATACAGTATATCAATATATATAAAAACTGAGCAGTGGAATTAAGATGTTTATATTGATTAGCACTGTTTATATCCCAGTCTGCATTGTGTTGTGACGTCAACAAACTGCATGTCTGCTTCCAGTGGATATCTTCTCAGGTTCAGAAATAAACAGCGCGGCCCAGAAACATGAAATATCACTAAACAACAGCTGTTGTGGAGAAAGAGGCCTCTCTGACCGTTCATCTACATTGGCCCAACTCTCGGCAGGCTATAACCTTCTGGAAACATCTAATGAACACACACTGGCAGTCTAGAACCAAGCCTGTCTGTAACGCTCCATAAAGGTGGTCTGTTCACTCTGGTCCTCCAGTCCCTAGAACACAGCAAAGACAACGAAAGCTCAGTGTGTGTGTGTGTGGAGGTCAGTGTGTGTGTGTGGAGGTCAGTGTGTGTGTGTGTGGAGGTCAGTGTGTGTGTGTGTGTGGAGGTCAGTGTGTGTGTGTTCAGGTCAAGGCTGTCATTAAACCATAAAAGGAACCAGGCAAGCCTAGTTCAGCCGGCCCACAATTTGAAGGGATGAATGTCAATGTTTTCTATGTCGCTATTTAACAAGGGGCAGTCAGTCAGTCAGTCACTCAGTAAGAGACATTTGCTCTCCTTGGTCGGCTCCGCTTACGCGGTCTGTCAAAAACAACTTACAGATGATTGGTCCAATAGTAAGGGGAACTCTGGAGACTGGAGAGGAGACAGAGCGGGATATTCTTCTAGAACAGTTCTGAGGAGAGAAACCAGACACCGAGTGAGACAACAGACACACACAGAGAGACCAGTCACAGAGAAACATGCAGACATCACCTAACACAAAGAAAGAAACCAGTCACAGAGAGAGCCACCAGAACAAGAAACAGAGAACAGACAGAAAGAAAAGGAAGACCAGAGAGAAACAAGACAGAGAAATTGAGAAACCAGACAGGGGGAGAGACCAGAAACAGAAAGAGAGACCAGAAAGACGGAGAGAGCGAGACCAGAGGTTGAGAAAGACCACAGTGAACCATAAACTAATGGACAGCATGAGGGAGGGGCCCACCGGAGTGCAGGACTGACTCCCCCGGTCACACAGGCTGAGCCTGCAGTGCAGGTAGATGTCCCTGTAGTCCCCCTGGTACAGGAACAGCAGGGCAGAGAACCGAGCCCTCAGGGACGAGCCGCTCTCATCCACTGTCACCTGAGTACGATCGCTAGGACACCTAGTGACGGGATCAATTGGAAAAACTGTCTTCAGCACGATGACTACAACTACCATGAGGCCGGTCCCCACGCCTCCTCTGCACTGACCTGTTCTGAATCAAAGGGTATTGCATGCGGTCGTCAGGGTTCGGGGACGGAGTGGCGTAGCAGTTCTCCAGGACAACAACGAGACGTCCAGTCTCCGATTCCTCTACGGCCACGCCCACATGCAGGGCGGAGCCAATCGGCAGTGTGACCTGGCCCGCGGGGAAAGGCTCTGTGTAATCTGTGTTCCGGTACAAAGACATGGTGGCTGTAGCCCTGGCACCGATGCCGACCACGCCCACCTCCTTCCTACTGCACCATTCAAAGAGAGAACAAACACTGACATTATGTTTCCTATTTACACAAATATGCTCAGACCATTGGTGCCTCTTCACAGAAGATGTAGAAGCCATGAGGTCATCACAGCAAAATATTGTGGAAAATGTACTTTTTAATTACACTTTAAAAAATGATTGCAGTGCTGTTTTTTGTTATTGAATGGAACCAAAAACGATTTTCTGAGTCCACTCACAACAGCCGTGGTGTGATGACCACGTCCAGACTGGTCTTAGTATCCAGGGGATAGACGCAGGTGATGGGGATGCTGACGGGACGAGAAAATGAGACATTTCCCAAAGGCAAGGGGTAAACAAATAAACTGTTGGAGAAAATGATGTGTGTACGGTTTGTCTGGAAGGAGGAAAAAGAGAAATGAATCAGTCAGAATGCAGTTCATTTTATGATTTTCGTATTTTTCTCTGCTTATTTGAAACAGATCTAGAATGAGGCTGTATAAAAACATAATTTCATTATGATGCGGCCATAGAGCTGAATGACGTTTATAAACTCTCTCTTCTGAAGAATGAAAGGAGTGCCCCTCACCTTCAAAACGTTTCCACAGCGTCCCGCCCTGCGCACCACTTGGTACCACACCTTGCCATTCCGCTCCCCGTGGGCCACACAGCGCCGGTCGGCCAGGTGAGCAGTGGACGCGTTCAGACCAGCAGCCTCCAGGTCAGCCCTCTGTAGACCCACCTGCAGGAGATTCCGCCCACACAGCAGCTCTGGGTCTGGAAAGGTGGGCCGTGCTGAGAGAGGGGAGGAAAGACAGAGAAAAAGGTTAACTGTAATGATAAACTAATATATCCCCTCACACTCCCACTCACTCATTTGGCTCAATTTCAGGATTAAGAGAAAACATGAAAGAGCAACTCACCTGAACAGACGACACCAGCATCTTCTTGATGACTACAGTTGTGAGTCCCGAACCCATTGTGACCACACTGCGTGAGGGAGGACTCACTGCCTGAACACCGAACATTATCCATCCAGATCTGACCGCTGCCCGGTCCGAAGGCAGCAAGGCCTGATGCAGATAGGGCTCTCCCACAGCCCAGCTGTCTACACACCACCTCAGCATCATTTATGTCCCACTCATCGTCACAGACCGTCCCCCACTGGCGACTGTGGAAGATCTCCACTCTCCCAGAGCAGTAGTTGTCACCACTGACCAATCGGATCGAGTTATCGACTGATGAAACAACATGATGTAATCAGTCAGGTGAACAGATCCATGGCAACGATGTGAAGTCATCTGCGATTGGTACATTCATTTAGGACTTTAGGACATCTTTTGATTCTTGATTAATATAATATATAAATGCCTCCTGACTGTATACATTATAAGTGTGTGGTTTTATACTTTAAGCAATTTCACTGCCCAAGATTAGTTGGATTAGTTACATTAGATAAGTTTAACTGTCAAACTCAGAACCTTAACTATTAGCTTGTTTAACTAGTTTGTGAACAACTTAACTAAAAACCATCTCTGGACAGCCTCAAAATGCAGGCTAATCCTAAATCCGAATGGGAAATGTGGACAACATCCAAATTTAAAGCATATTTCCAACATTTGCAGCTTGTACAGTAAATGTGTTCTTTGTAAACGTAATAGCATTGTCTTAGAACATGATTTGTGGACATACAATAGGATTCAATCGGACCGAATAACCAAGGTTTAAATTATTATTCTGATCTTATAGATGGTCTGTCCTTGTATCTGTTGCTCTGTTACTGAATTATAAAGTGGTTCCATTTCTCTGGTCCGTCCCTCAGATGTAAAAACACAGTTGTGTAGTAAACGGCTTGTTGTTAAAATAGACTGTACATTATACCTCTTTACTATGAGCAGCAATTTTCTTATCAATTATACCCTTCATTTACCCCAATTTCGTAAAGGTCCACCTCACCTAATCACAACAGCTTCAACAGAGATTTGGGAGAGACACGTCTGAGAAGTGCTCTCCGATGCGTAACCAATAAATAGTTAAATGAAATATGTAGGGTTTCCTGTCAGATTTAATATGAATATATAGGGTTTCCTGTCAGATTTAATATGAATATGCAGGATTTCCTGTCAGATTTAATATGAATATGTAGGGTTTCCTGTCAGATTTAATATGAATATGTAGGGTTTCCTGTCAGATTTAATATGAATATGTAGGGTTTCCTGTCAGATTTAATATGAATATGCAGGGTTTCCTGTCAGATTTAATATGAATATGTAGGGTTTCCTGTCAGATTTAATATGAATATGTAGGGTTTCCTGTCAGATTTAATATAAATATGCAGGGTTTCCTGTCAGATTTAATATGAATATGTAGGGTTTCCTGTCAGATTTAATATGAATATGTAGGGTTTCCTGTCAGATTTAATATGAATATGCAGGGTTTCCTGTCAGATTTAATATGAATATGTAGAGTTTCCTCTCAGATTTAATATGAATATGCAGGGTTTCCTGTCAGATTTAATATGAATATGTAGAGTTTCCTGTCAGATTTAAGATTGAACCATGTTGTACAGCTTTTAATTTGAATTCAAGACGTTTACCTTAAAAGATGCATTGACAACCCGCAATCTTATCACACCAAGATCTTAGATTCATTGGGAAACGATTCGTAATGATGTGTTGAGGGTGGAGGGTCTTTTCATATTTCTCATGAGGAATTGTAGAGAACATTGAAAAAATACCTGAACAGACGACACCAGCGTCTTCTTGATGACCACAGTTGAAAGTCCCGAACCCATTGTGACCACACTGCGTGAGGGAGGACTCACTGCCTGAACACCGAACATTATCCATCCAGATCTGACCACTGCCCGGTCCGAAGGCAGCAAGGCCTGATGCAGATAGGGCTCTCCCACAGCCCAGCTGTCTACACACCACCTCAGCATCATTTATGTCCCACTCATCGTCACAGACCGTCCCCCACTGGCGACTGTGGAAGATCTCCACTCTCCCAGAGCAGTAGTTGTCACCATTGACCAATCGGATCTGGGCACCAACTTAAAAAGATACAAAAATACAGAGGTACAGTCTACACCAAAAGGATTCAGTCACCACCAAAATGACTCAGTCACCACCAAAAGGATTCAGTCTCCACCAAAAGGATTCAGTCACCACCAAAAGGATTCAGTCACCACCATAATGATTCAGTCAACACCATAATGATTCAGTCGCCACAAAATTGTTTTTCTGACAAATATCATACTACTTATTAAAATGATATGTGTTTGAGAAATGATTGTATTGACAAAAAATTATAGAGCTCCCCCTTATGTTTGAGCCCAAAACATTACTTGCTGTTTGTGTTGTTTATTTTTTGCATTCACCTTTCACGAAGGGTGCCAAAACATCTTGAATTGACTGTATTCAGAAACTGGGTGGTTTGAATCCTAAATGCTGATTGACTGATAACCAAAATATCACATCACATCACTTTTGAGCACTTATCTAAATACGTGGGTAACCGGTTTATCGGAACAATAAGGAATCTCAGGGATTTATAATATATTGCTGAGAGAATGCCAAGTGTGTGCAAAGCTATCATCAAGGAAAAGGGCGGCTACTTTGAAGAATCTACAATATGAAATTTAGTTTGATCTGTTTAACACTTTTGGTTTGCTACATTATATAGTATGTGTTATTTCATAGTTTGGATGTCTTCACTATAATTGTACAATGTGGAGAATAGTCAAAATAAATAAATAACCTTGAATGAGTAGGTGTGTCCAAACTTTTGACTGCCACTGTATAATCATGAAACATTTTTGAAAAAAATATGCACGGAATTGATTGAAGATTTTGTTTTTCTTTAAATAATTTTCTGTCAATAAACAAACAACATCGCTAAAAAATGAAAGCCTATCTTTAGAAAGGGTGCCAATAATTATAGAGGACCATGAGCATGTATCCGATCAAAGTCATTTCGGAATTCTTACCTTGAATCTCACATCTCCAGTTGATCTTATCCTCGCTAACGCAGGTTTCACCATTGCTACAAGTACCACACACTGTAGTGTTGACGTCTGGCAGAACACAATCACTTACAGAGGTCAGTAAAACGAAAACATTGAAAAATATTTAACAAACACAATAGAATGCAATTTAAATTAAATGTGGTCACATACTTCCTAATCCAAGAATTAGGAAAAATACCCTGGCTACAGCCGACAGTTAAGAACAGTCATTATCCTGGCTATACAGATCAACACCGTGTTTTAAGTGTAGTAAAATATGTAGTGTTCGACTCCAGATTAGCAGAGTGAACAGTCACACTGCAGTCAGGAAGGGGTACTTGGGTTGGATTAGGGACGAGGCATAGTATTCGTTGATGTCCTTTATTATTCAACAACACAGAACAACTCCTTTACATTGTTTTGGCTTGTAGCCTACGTGTGAGCTTGTGTGTGCGTGTGTGTGTGTGTGTGTGTGTGTGTGTGTGTTTGTGTGGTTTGGTATATGAATGCACACTCAATACTTCAACCTAATATGTAGAACGATTTCCTTTCTTGAGTTCTGAGGAAACGTAATCCCTTCGTACATTTCACTGCGTCCACCCCAACTATTTTCCCGTGCTTGGTATACCGCACACCAACTCACAAGGGGGCATCAGACCAGTCCATGCCTGTACGAGTAGGGGAACCTTTTCCACAAATACACAGAATGATGAAATCTCAGACATGATAGGCTAATAGCCGTGCAGGGAAGTTGCGTGCGTCCTGGTACACATGCTATGGTGTTCTGCTTCAAATCTGTTGATATTCAAACTAGTTCAAGGAGAGGTAGGGCCTACAAGATGTCCCGCCAGCTGAGATAAACAATTAGTTAGTAGAATGACATGCATTTAATAAATACTTGTTATTTACCTGCACAGTAAGCCAGTCGGCATAAAGTCGGGCTGACGAATTTGTAGACGTAGTAGTTTCCAGGGCATGCTTTAACGTGGATTGGATTGGATTCGAACTGGCAGCAGCCTCGCTCCCAACTGCCACACACACGACGCTTCACTATGCCATCTGAGGGCACTGGGTGGGGTGTTCTTAGCCACAGCGGGGCATCGGTGCCACACAAGTGACTGCTAATGCATCTCTCCGGCATCTGGACGCTGGCATTTCCGATGAACATGCGATACCAACCCTGCCAATCGCCTCGGCTGTCACACTCCGGAGCACTGTGGTTCGCTCTGAAGTTTGTGGCACGCCAACTGTCATTCAGTTCAGTGTATATTTGACAGGGGTCACCGCAGCGCGTGGTACCGTTGATGGTGAGGCAGTCCTGCCCAGCGGGACACTGTGTGCCGCCACAGCCGAACAGCACAGAGCGCGGGCCCTGGGAGTTCGCGTCTTCAGGAGACACCAGGCAGTTGAAGGACCCGGGGGTGTTTTCACAGACCTGAGAACCCGCGCAAGGCTGGTCAAGGAGGGAACACTCGTCAACGTCCACACAGCCTAGCTCTGAGGACCAACGATAACCTTGGTCACAACAAGAGTCATTTCTTTGGCAGGCTGCTCGGTCGTAGCAGGTAAGGCCGTCCCCCACATAGCCTTCTCTGCAGTTACAAATGACTGCCTGCGAATGACGGACTGGGCCTTCAATCTCATTATCAAGAGGGAACAGAAAACAGGCAGCGTTTGGGTGACAAGCCTCACAGCTTGTAGCCACAGAACCTGTGAAGGGAAACAACCAACTTCAGTTTTCCTGAGATTGCAGCAGCAGAACAGATTGGAATTGTTTCAGTGTTTATTCAACCATTTTTGATAATGCAGTTTCCCACAGCTATGTCCTGTTAGTTTTTTCAAACTAGTTACCATGATAGCATCTTGTTCCACCTTACCTGTGCTATCTGCTGTGCAGGCAGGTATTAGCAACACTAGAAGGAGAACACCAGGACTGGTCATAGTTGTGCTACACAAGTGTTGCAGTTGTGAATAATTATGCGCAAAGCCTGTAAAAAAAATTTGATGTGATCATTGTGTTCATGAAATGCACTTCAATATTTAGAAAAGAGCTTAAGTATAGAATCTTTATACACTCCTGGATGAAACATCCTTAGCTTTATTTTAGTTTCTGTACTATGTGCTACTTTCTTTACTATTTCATTAATGATACAGTCGTTATGCTATCAATGTAAGGTAAGTAGTAAGGTAGCAGACTTACTTGTGAGTGGTATGTCTAACTCAGTGTCTTTCACTTCATGTGTTATGGTGGCGGTGGGGATGTCCTAACAAATGAGACATTTGACTTAACTGTAGATTCTGGGAACTTTTCTGGAAGTGCAATAAGGAATTAAATTCCCAAGGTTACTATCTGGGTGTAGATTTATTGCCTGGTTTATTTGACAGGTGTAATACAAGCATAAACTGAAAACAATTGGCCAGTTATTCTGAATTTAGACTGAAGGCCATGACATCCATATGTAGAAATGTTGCATTGTAATATCAGACAATGTTTATAATTTACTGTCTCTTCAGTGATTGTGGAATGACTGCTGTTGGGGGAACATACTTATACTTATTTCATACTCAGAATAGTTCCCTTTAAACGATCTTATGCTTCTTTAATACTTATTCTTGTTTCATACTCAGAATAGTTCCCTTTACACAATCTTATGCTTCTTTAATACTTATTCTTGTTTCATACTCAGAATAGTTCCCTTTACACAATCTTATGCTTCTTTAATACTTATTCTTGTTTCATACTCAGAATAGTTCCCTTTACACGATCTTATGCTTCTTTAATACTTATTCTTGTTTCATACTCAGAATAGTTCCCTTTACATGATCTTATGCTTCTTTAATACTTATTCTTGTTTCATACTCAGAATAGTTCCCTTTACACAATCTTATGCTTCTTTAATACTTATTCTTGTTTCATACTCAGAACAGTTCCCTTTACATGATCTTATGCTTCTTTAATTGCTCATAATCAGTGTGTGATGGAACTTACAATAAGGTTGTAGTTTAACTATTAACTACACTCTTGTGTCAGTACTTTCACCCCTCTTTAATAGTGAAATCTGCAAAGATACAGTAATATAGTGGCCAGTGCTGGTGGAGCTGTTAGGTTCTTTATAATCTTACTGATCTTTTTGTTATAATTACATCAGAATTGTTCTCCTGTTAACCGTTTGGTCTTTGGGGCATAAATCAAAGTACCCTGTCTGCCAGGATTAAATATTAATTTATTAAACATTCAGACAGAGACCTGTAAGTCTCTTTTGCAGTTGTGCCCTGTATTGGCGCAGTAATAAAAAACAAACAATTAGTCATAACAAAACAAACAAAAACAAACAAACAAACAAAAAAAAACAAACAAACAAACAAAATATATATATATATATATATATATAAGATATGAAGATACAAAAATGTTATTACACATACAGCTCTGGAAAAAATTAAGAGACCACTGCAAAAGTATCAGTTTCTCTGGTTTTACTATTCATAGGTATGTGTTTGAGTAAAATGAACAGTTTATTCTATAAACTACTGACAACATAACACCCAAATTCCAAGTAAAAATATTGTCATTTAGAGTATTTATTTGTAGAAAACAACAACTGGTCAAAATAATGCAAAGAAAACAAATTAATATTAATTTTTCAACAACAAAATACTAATGTTTTAACTTAGGAAGAGTTCAGAAATCAATATTTGGTGGAATAACCCTGATTTTTAATCACAGCTTTCATGCGTCTTTGCATGCTCTCCACCAGTCTGTCACATTGCTGTTGGGTGACTTTATGCCACTCCTGGCACAAAAATTCAAGTAGCTCGGCTTTGTTTGAAGGCTTGTGACCATCCATCTTCCTCTTGATCAAATTCCAGAGGTTTTCAATGGGGTTCAGGTCTGGAGATTGGGCTAGCCATGACAGGGTCTTGATCTGGTGGTCCTCCATCCACACCTTGATTGACCTGGCTGTGTGGCATGGAGCATTGTCCTGCTGGAAAAACAATTCTCAGAGTTGGGGAACATTGTCAGAGCAGAAGGAAACAGGTGTTCTTCCAGGATAACCTTGTACTTGGCTTGATTCATGCATCCTTCACAAAGACAAATCTGCCCGATTCCAGCCTTGTTGAAGCATCCCCAGATCATCACCGATCCTCCACCAAATTTCACAGTGGGTGCGAGACACTGTGGCTTGTAGGCCTCTCCAGGTCTTTGTCTAACCATTAGACGACCAGGTGTTGGGCAAAGCTGAAAATTTGACTTGTCAGAGAAGATGACCTTACTCCATTCCTCTACGGTCCAATCCTTATGGTCTTTTGCAAACTTCAGCCTGGCTCTTCTTTGTCTCTCATTGATGAAGGACTTTTTTCTAGCTTTGCACGGCTTCAGCCTTGCCCCTAGGAGCCTGTTTCGAACCGTCCTCGCCGTGCACTTCACCCCAGCTGCTGTTTGCCATTCTTTTTGTGTCACTTGATGTCATCCTACGGTTGTTGAGTGACATTCGAATGAGTTGACGGTCATCTCGGTCAGTGGACAGTCGTTTTCGCCCTCTGCCAGTCTGTTGCTTTGTTGTCCCCAATGTCTGTTGCTTGACCTTGTTCTTATGAACCGCCGTCTTTGACATTTTCAGGATGGAGACAACCTGACGCTCACTGTATCCCTCTGCCGGTAAAGTCAGAATTGAACCCTTCTTTTCCTCACTCAAAGCTTTTCTTTCAACTCTTTTGTCATGCTGAATAGTAATTTTTTTATTCAAATTACCTTTGAGGTATTACTTGCACTGGTTTTGCCATCCAGCTGGTCCTATTGCAAGAGGATAGTGATGACCACAGCAGTGGTTTTTGTACTTTTCATCATTAAATTAGATTTGGTTCAGGTAATCACCTAATCAGTACCTCACTGGAATGGAATGGCTGCCATACATGTAGAGATGCTGATTTAAGAAAAATTAAGAATGGTCTCTTAATTTTTTTCCAGAGCTGTATATTTATGAAAACCATCAGAATTAACAGTAAAAAGGTCTTTTAACAAACATTTTCATATGGGCACCTTATTAAGCTTAAGACTACTTTGCAAGGCATTCCATGAATCGGGTGTATAAAAGCCAAAAGCAGTTTCAGAACATTTATTTACCAGAAATTAGTTTGGAACAAAAGCACGACCTAAATTTCAGAGTTTATATTGAACAACAGAAACCAGACCAGCTACTGTTGTCAAATGGAAAAGTTGCAACATCTTCTCGACCAGCCTCAGTAAAAAGCGACCATCTCCCCTTCAAGACTATCCCAAAAACGGCAAACGTAACATCATACGTTTCACTAATTTCTAAAAACGTGTTCTTATTATGGGGTATTGTGGGGTATATGGGGTATTGTGGGGTATATGGGGTATTGTGTGTAGATTGATGGAAAAAAACAATATTGAATCAGTTACAAATGAAGTTCATAACACAAGAACGTGTGTAGAAGGTGAAGGGCTCAGAATACTTTCCGAAGGCACGGTCTAGCCAAAAAAAACAACACTGGTTTTAAAACACAATACGTTTTTACTTTTCATTGTAAAAGTGTTTCTTTCAGTTTTTTATATCTGAAATAATCACTTAATGCTCAGATAAATTGCATTAATTTACTCATCTTAGACAAGACAATTTGATCACTTCTTAGAGACAAATAGTTTTATCCATAAAAGGACTTTCCTATTGAAAGGTTCAAAGGCTCCTCTTGGGTAATAAGTGGGTTATTGTTTATGAGAAGATAGCAGTTGATTGGCCATTCATCAGATTGTGGGGATGAAAGTACTTTAGAGATTGACTGCCAATTTCACCCCGGTAACATAAAAGAAAGGTCAAATGCCATTTATGATTGTGTTATTGTTACACTATAAACCCAGTTAACATTGCCATAAGTGGCCTTTGACCTTCTTTGGCCATAGAACTTTCTTTCATGTTAAATGGATAAAACTGGTTGTAAAAATATAAATTAGCAACATTTCAAGTTTTAGGCTCCCTGACTATCATGTATTATTTCAAACCGGGTCAAATTTGCATACTCATCAGTTCCAGACCATCATATTCAGAGCGACAGTTAACAGATTCATTCTAATTCATGAATTTGTCAAGGTACCTATCTCAGATGAGTAAGCTTAATGAATACTGTTGTTGGATGAGACATCTGTCAGCCTGAACACAATGTTATTGTCTCCTGCAAGATGCATTTCTCCTCTGTATAAAAGCTGATGTGGCCTGTCTGTCATACAAGGGTAGATTAATGCTTCTTCATTGACGTCTCTCATTTCTGAGTGGATTGCCACCAGACAAAACAACACTGGTTTACATTCAACCCCATTTAATTATGGGGGAACACTCAAATCTGGTTAATGCTTTTCAGTATGGAGAATTTGTATGTACTTTCTCAATTAACTGGAATTAAAATGGAACTGACCCCAACAGTCCTAACCTGTGCATTAGTTAGTGAGGAGGATATAGATTCCAATGGTATCACTTCTTCTGCCCTTTCATCTGTTACCCAGTTTTAGAACAGTTTTATTCCACGTTTAATTGTACAACCTTCTTATATTGAATGTGATGTGGTTCACAGAGACAGTGTTGAGACATTCTCTACATCCAGAGAGCAATAGCAGGAAGACACACGGCTAAAAGGTCTCGCCACTGCCCACATTGTAAGGAAATGTGGCATAAAAATACACCTAGGAAAGAAGCTGTCCTCCTGCAGTAGGTTTTAGCTTACTGCTAAAGACAAACTGTCATCAAAATGTGAATGCATGAGCAGGAAAAAGACCCATAACTATCGTAACATTTGGTGGGGAATTTTTAATGTCATGGGGCTAATCATCAACAGCCGTCACGCACAATTTCTTTCCTCCCAAATCCACCTCATCCATAAAAAGGAGGCTTGATAAGTAACCACAAGTCACTAAATCTTGTATCACAGGAAGTCAGTAAATCCTCTTGATGTGCAACAGGAAGTCAGTGAGTTCTTTTGATGCGCGACAGAAACATCGGTCCCCAGGTCTGCCCTGGATGTGGAACCACCAGGAGGCCACATGAGGGGGTGTGGCCTAACAGGGTTGGGCTTAACAAGGCATGGGGTCGGCAGGGAGGGGCAAATGTGAAGTGTTGCTGGAGTGGAAGGACTACCTCCTCCTCCAAATCATCAAGCTCCGCCCCTGGAAAGGTATTTAGGACCGCCTTCACTACTTCCTGGTTCTCAGAGCGTGACAGTGTGCAGGTAGAGTAGACGACCACACCCCCTGGACGCACTGCAGCCAGAGCAGACCTGAAGGACATGCAAAAAGGTTGTGACATCAGCAAACAAGGGCTAAACAGGAAGTAACATCAGAGAGAGTAAAAGAGTGGGAATGGGCTTGTTCAACAACCAACATAAACATCACACAAGAAATAACTGGACAACAGTGTTTGCTAAAAATGTATTCAAACTGTTTTTGTGAGAATCTGCTACCTGAGTAGTTCCGTCTGCAGTGTGGGCAGCCTGGCCCTCTCCTTCAGTCTCAGACAACCTCGCTGCTCCCCCCCCCCCGAGGAGAACAGCCAGCTACGGTCGTTAGAACACGGAGCATCCACCAACACCTGAGGAGAGGTAGTGATTATGGTGGGAAGATAGGGAACGAGATGGAGAGAGAGGTACCAGGAAACCAACCCTGATCCCCTACATACTTTCTTGGAGTGACGAAATTCAGGGGGCGACTCTGACGACCACTGGGGGAATTGGGGTTTAATAAATGCCTCAACTTGGGAAAACACTTTTGAGTTGAATGATGCAATTAATGGTCCACTGTTTTGCAAAATAAAACAAGTCTGAAATTCTAATCCCTCCAATTCCTTTAATGGCAATGTCCATGTTGGAAAAGGTCTCCTCTAAGAACACTTTTGCCCATCCGCTTCCCACTGCAGAGATTCTAAAGAGACCTTCTAGAGGCGGTTGAGAAGGAAAAAGTGAGGAAATAAAGAAATATGACTAAAGAAATAAACAAGCAAGGTTTATATAATCTTTATATAAAACTTGCTTATTTGTATACAACTGTCATTACTCCTTTTGTTTTCACATTGTGAATTTCCTAGTTTGCCTTGAGTATCCTATGCATACAAGAAAGGGGGGAAAAATTGACATTTCTTTTCTCACCTTGTCATACATTCCTGCTTCTGTCTGCCCAAAGATCCGCCCATCCTGATAAGATACAGTAACAGCGCTGCTCAGTGATTGGGGGATGAAAGATTCCAGTGTTTTTGCCAGCCAATCACGCCTGTGTGGATCCACTTCATTGCAACACAACAGTGCTGAGAAACAAACAACTGATTCAAGATACCATCTTTAACAAATAATTGTCTGGGAACCAAAAAATTAGTAAAACCAGGAAAATAACTTTAAAACACAGAATGTCTGTATAATCAGAAGTGCCCCGTTTCCCCCAGTGCCTGACCTGGGTTAGCAGTCTGTATTATAGCCAGGGCCTTCCCCCCAGGAGCAGAGCAGAGATCCAGGACCCTGTCCCCATCCTGTACCCCCAGTGCCAGCACCGGGAGAAGGGAGGCAGCATTCAGAAGGTAGTAGGGCTTCAGCTGGCCCTGGCGGTGGGGAGGAGTCGGGAAACGCTCTGCGGACGGGTGGATGAAACACTGCAGGGATGGAGAAGGAAAGGGGTGGGGACCAGTGTTCAGCTGGTGGAGAGAGTCGTAGAGAGAATAAGGTTGAGGAATGATGGCGTTAGGCTGGGAAAGAGAGCAAGGGCGAGGGATGCCGTTAGGCTGGGGACGAGAGATGTCAGCATAATTAGGAAATGTCTCTGTAAAGGACTGATGTTGCTGTGAGGAGTGGGTCTGTGGTGTTGGGATGAGGTGCGAGGTGGGAGTGGGAGACACGGCTGAAGATGAGTTGGGTTGGGGCAGTAGACGAGTGAAGCCGTGCCTCTGGAGGCGTCGTTTGAGGTCTGATACAGAGGCGAAACGGTTTAGCATGACTCCATACTGCCAGCACCCAGGATTCAGTAACACAGCCCTGGAGAAGGAAGGAAACAGGCAGGCTGAGAAACAGACAGGTAACAGCACAGGTACTTCTCACCATAAGCCTTCCCATAATTCATGTTGCCAACTGGAATGCTACCTTTATGAACTCGGTGTACTAAGTAATTAGCTACTGGTTTGCATACCTTGCTGAGGGCCACATTGGACCAAGTTCCTCGGTGTACTGTTTGTCAAAATGGTCCAATATGAGCTTGCACACCTAGGCAAAGAAAGAAGAGAAATAAACGCTCCAACATTGGCCCTTGGCAATCTTGTGTGTGTTTGTGTGTGGTGTAACTAGTAGCTTGCACTTGCGGGCTCCATTTATTTTACTGTACATGAGATAATCAGGATAGCCAGCATTTGCAGTATTTATTTATTTAGTCTTGAGCATAGCCCCTTTATTAAGTCTTGAGCATAGCCTCTTTGAACAACAGAAGCGTCTGTTAAGAAATGGCTAACAATTGTTACTATAAAAATAAGTTAATTCAATATGTGCAATTTATCCATACGTGTATAATAACTGAAGGGTTGAAAACGTACGGGTAACAAAACCAATGAGCGTCTTCTCCCTAAGTATAGGAACACTATTCATTCCCACCTTTTGTACGCTGCGCTATCCAGCCCCCTCACCCACTTAGCTACCGTTAGCTACCCTTCGTTGAAACTGAATAGGGCTGATATTTCAGCGCTCGCATCGAGACTACTCAAAACGCAAGGTTGGGAAGAAATTTGAACGAAAACACGTGATTTGGCACTTTAGTGTATTAATGAATTCAGCCATACCTGTTTGGTAGGAACTGTTCGCGTCTCTCTCGACAGTTCCTGTCCATGGTCGGGACTACTAGATAAGTTGCACGAAAGTAATCTCGACGACTCAAAATGTCTCCACTGTAAAAAAAACAACTCTCCCGATCCTAAACGTCTTAACATTTCATAAACCAATAATAATTACTCAGTTTTGAATTTAAACTTAAACTGATATTTCTATTAATGTTGTTTGGAACCCTGTATAAGTGTCCGTCTATTGTAAATGTCCCCCTAATCCATTTCAAAACTCCGTTCCTGAAACGCCCAGCAGAATACGCACTCCCAAAGTTGCAATTCCTAGAATAACAGAGATACGGGTACGAGTTTTTTGTTATTACCATTTAATATGATTTCATAAAAAAATCAACAAAGTAAAAAACGGTATTATGAAATTCCAAGAACAAGTAGCTATAAAAGAAAATGTTACCAAAATGTCCTCAATACAGCCAAAGGTACATTATCATAGGATATATCATATAATTAAGTAGACTCAAGAGGGTAGGAAAGACAGCTTTACTAGTAAAAAAAAATGGTTCCATGCATTTTAGGTACAATGTTATGGTCATTGGTAGACACCATGTCATTAAAAGTATATTCTCTCAAATTAAAAATCTAATCTCCCTTATATAAAGTCATACCATTTGAGAATCAACAATAATCTATTTTGGGGACTATTTTTGCAGTAATGTAACTGGAGCCCATAACAACAAAGGCTTTGGAATGTTCTCTACAATCTGTTCTGTACACCCCTTTCTAGATGACACACAAAGCTACCCTGATCTCAGACCTGTTGGTGTGGTCATGTTTAACATTGCGTTGGGATCAAAAGTCAGCTAAACATTTCAGACAGATCCAGGATTGGTCTCATATGTGACAGTAGGGAAAGCATTTGTGTGCAGACAGAAACAATGTCTCCAGCAACAGTGAGAAAGCCGAGTGAGAAAATCTTGTAGCATCTGAAATAAACCATGAAGATGACTGGTAATAGCCCTTTATGAGTGCACATAAAACAAACTGTTTAAATGTATAAAGCCAGGTACATGAACAACTCATCTGAGAGCTTGGTTGCACCATAATCCCTTTATAGAGCACAATTTATGACCTGAGCACCGGACTCTAGCAACAAGTTGTGCCCTACATAGTTAGGGAAGAGAGCACCATCTGGGCCACGCTATGCAATTTACAGAACAAAACCAACGGTCAACATATTATTTGGGTGTCATTATTGAAAGCTACTTGGGTGAGGAGACAGTTGACCCCAGGTCAGTAAAACACTGCGAGTTGAGTTAGAATTAATGAGCACAGTAGATACAGCTCGTGTTGTCATAAAGCCCTCTTATAAAACAATTATGTGAAAACAGAATGCGTCCCAAATTACACTATATCCCTATAGTGAACTACTACCAGGGCCCACTGAGCCCTACGGATGGAATAGGTGCCATTTGGCACTCAAAGATTAATTTATTTAAAAGATAGTGTGGGGGAGTATATACATACTGTATATGTGCACGTGAATGCATAATACTGACAATAATGATATTGGTAAGATCATACATCAATACATATATATATATATAAAATCAATATAAAACAACAAAGACTGCATTTCAGCATCAAGGGAAGATGCTTAAAGCAATGAAGACAAAAGATAGGCCAACTAACAAACAGTCTCATAAACTGTATATAAAATACTATTCATAGTCCTTCATCACAGCTACATTTATCAGTCTTTAAACAGATGCTTCGGTCCTCTGTGTTCATTGTGGCACACTGTGGAAAAATGTTTTGCCACAGAAAACTTCTCATATTTCTAGTGTTTCTCATTAGAAGAGTTCAGGTATTCCCTAATCCATCTCATGTTTCTAGTGTTTCTCATTAGAAGAGTTCAGGTATTCCCTAATCCATCTCATGTTTCTAGTGTTTCTCATTAGAAGAGTTCAGGTATTCCCTAATCCATCTCATGTTTCTAGTGTTTCTCATTAGAAGAGTTCAGGTATTCCCTAATCCGTCTCATGTTTCTAGTGTTTCTCATTAGAATAGTTCAGGTATTCCCTGATCTGTGTCATGTTTCTAATGTTTCTCATTAGAAGAGTTCAGGTATTCCCTAATCCCTCTCATGTTTCTCATTAGAAGAGTTCAGGTATTCCCTAATCCCTCTCATATTTCTCATTAGAAGAGTTCAGGTACTCCCTAATCCCTCATGTTTTTCATTAGAAGAGTTCAGGTATTCCCTAATCCCTCTCATGTTTCTCATTAGAAGAGTTCAGGTGTTCCCTAATCCCTCATGTTTCTCATTAGAATAGTTCAAATATTCCCAATTCATTTCAGTCCATTTTCTTCTTGTTTGGTGGAAAGTGATGCTGTATCATCCTGATTCCATGAGTCTGAGGCCCAGGCAGGTCAGCGATGGTCTCTCAGTCTTCTGGTGGTGTTCAGTGGAGGAGTCTCTATACAGCTAAAACTTTAAACAGAAACCAAAGGAGAGAGCTGTGATTGGGGGGCCAGGTCAGTGAGAGACCTACATTTCCCTAAGGAGACTAATAACATAGCTTGAATTTAATTATTGGCAGGGATGGAGAAAGATAGTTAGAAAAGGGGGGGTCCATGGGGGATGGGCAGAGGGGATCACATTGTAAGTGTCGCTAGGATATGACATCATGAGTGTCACTGTTAGGTAGTTGGAGGCGGTTGGCGACAGGAGGGAGGGGCTTGCCGAAGAACTCTGCGGGAGAATGAAGACAGGAGGAGAGAGGAGGAGGAAAGGAGAGTTCTACATTAGCTACATCTATCCAAAAGGTGGCTATGGACTTCTGTAGTGCAAAATCAAACAAAGCCTTTCTAATTACAGTACAACCCAGACAATACAACAACCATGCATTCTGCAGGGACACAAAGATGACTGAATAAAACAAGACATTGGATGCATGTTGGAAACATGCAGATGAAAGACAAATGCCGAGGAGTCAATGTATCATCGATGTATCATCAATGTATCATCGATGTATCATCAATACACAGTTATTGGAAAGAGACTGTCGGATTCCAAACATGATCTGTGGACACCGATGGAATGGGTGGGTCTGACAGGGACAATGTATTCCTAGTATGAACAGTAAGGTACCGCTGCTTCCATGTCAATTAAAATCAGAGCAGGTTGGGAGCATATTGGCTGGAATTCTCTGGAAAGGGACTGATGGATAGTTTGTTAGTAGTTAGTGGTTACTCTAGTTAAAAGTACTAGTGCAGTCAAAAGGTTTTTTTTATTGTTTTCTATGATATTTACACACTGTAAGGTCAAACAACATTCTGCATAGTAAAGTTGTATGTCATTTTACTATTTCAGAATGTTATTTGACCTTACAGTGTAAAAACAGCCAAACCCATTGTAGAAAGTAACATTAAACAAGATGGTTTGTTAACATGCAGGAGAAGAGATGGTTGGTAATTAGTGGTTAACATGCAGGAGAAGAGATGGTTGGTAATTAGTGGTTAACATGCAGGAGAAGAGATGGTTGGTAATTAGTGGTTAACATGCAGGAGAAGAGATGGTTGGTAATTAGTGGTTAACATGCAGGAGAAGAGATGGTTGGTAATTAGTGGTTAACATGCAGGA
>JACXGI010005890.1:6763-45482 GCA_016801175.1 Esox masquinongy
GAACTGATATCTTTCAGATAAATAAGATTTAAACCAGGCTAGAACATGTCCACGTAGCCCAATATGGGTTTCCAGTCTCTCTAAGAGAAGGGAGTGATCAATAGTGTCAAAAGCAGCACTAAGATCAAGAAGCAACAGGACGGATGCGGAACCTTTGTCTGAGGCCATTAGAAGGTCATTTGTTACCTTCACGAGTGCAATCTCAGTACTATGATGGGGTCTGAAACCGGACTGGAGCATTTCATAAATGTTATTTGTCTTCAGGAAGGCATTCAGTTGTTGGGAAACACATTTTTCTAAGATTTTTGATATTTAATATTATATAAGATTTAATATTATATTTTTGTTGTGTGTGTTTGGCAAGAACGTTTATTCACTTGTTTTCTTTTGGATGAAATGTTGGGCGAACAAGCAAACTATTTAATAAAATTGCATTTGAACACCTTCTGAAATATACTAAACAACCCTATTACAACCCCAAGTGATCTTGCAAAGACACGGTAGCCTTTTGGCATTATGGTTCTAAAAGGACATTCACGAGTACCATCATTTGAAATGGTCTACATTTTAGTCATTCTCCTCGTCCTGTTTCCCCAAGTGAATCCCAACCACAACGTTTGCGTTGTTGGCACAGTGCTCAACCAATTGACATACTCAAGACTAATGAGTCCTTGTCAGACTAACCCAATATATTACCATTGGTACCAAGAGTTTGATAGCACCATTGAGTTTCAGGCATAGGTAATTTTTCAGATGCCATTATTATTAATTGATTTGTTACCTGATCTGTGTAATAAGACAGTAAAAAAATAAAAATTTTTCAGTTATATACATAATTATCGTACCCTGTTTAAGTTTCAGGCTGACTAACGTATTGATGCACAGCAACGCAACTCCACTTGTAGTGAAGGTTTCAACTAATCTTTTCTTTTATGTATACTATAGCCTTTGGTATTTTTAACTGCCTAGTAACCCATAAAACAGCAGAATGCCCCCCCTACATGTTACATTTTAAACACATATGCTTACATATCATTTGTTCAATAGCTGAGGCAGTGTTAAAACTAATGAGGTGTTTACCGTTCTTAATTTGTGTAGCGTAATGTTCTGTGGAACTGGCACAATACTGAAAGCAAAATGAAAGACCTTTTTCGCAATTACAATTGAATGTATATTGAAATTATGTACTATTCTAAAAATATTTTCATGGACAAATGTTAGAAAACTTGCATTTTGACAACCCTAGTTACTAGCTAGCGTCCTAGCAAGCTTCACTAGTATGCTTGCTAGTGCACTTTTATTTGTAACATTTTTACTGAGTAAAAATTGGAATGCTCGGTTTAACATGAATTGGTTGTTTTAACAACTATTTGGGTTTATAACTACAGAACAATAAATTCGCTACCTACTTTTGCAAATGAAGAATGCCGTTAGGCGTACCGTATACAAATATTTAGTCCTTCTCTTTCTATTGCATCTCACAACCAACGTTAGAGTTGCATACCGCCACCTACTGTATGCGTTGGGCATAACGTTTTTATAGAAATTTCATACATCCTAATTTTGAACAATGATTATTAATATAAAAAATACATATATTATTATTATAATAACAACAGGTGATAGAGTTAGGATTTAGGGCAGTTCTATAAAAAGAAATCAGGGACATTGTGCTACATGCATACAGTAGGTGGCGGTATGCACCTCTAAACCTTACGGCGTCCTTCATTTGCAAAGGTAATTAGCCAATACTTTTTTGAACCGTAATTATGAACCCAAATTGTAGTGAAAGCAAGCAATTCATGTTAAACCGAGCTTTCCCATTTTTACTCAGTCAAAATGTAACAAGTCAAAGCGCGCTAGCAAGCACGCTACTGAAGCTAGCAAGGACGCTAGCTAGTGACTAGGGCTGTCCGAATGTTGCAAAAACAATATTCCAAGATTAGTCCATGAAAATATTTTTCTAAACCAGATTGCCAAAAAGTTTTGCCAGATCACTTTGGGTTGTAATATCGTTGTTTACAGTGGTGTAGTGGTGCCCAGAGAAGTAGGTATACTGTAATCAGGGACGTAGAATTAGGGGACGTAGAATGACCCCCCCCAATATTACAGTCATAAGAATACAACTGATGGCAGCTTTATTCATAGCAACTGGTTTCTAAGTAATTAATCATTTGATTGTTAATCATAAATATAATAATAAATTATGTGTCAGGCAGTCATTCATGCAATGGTATGCAAAATCATGATCCTATTAAAGAGCTACTTCAATAATGGTACAATCATTTAGCAATCAATTATTTATCAATCAATCATTGGACACCTATTTGGAAATTGAAAACAAACATTTTAGTACTTTGTCAACAATTATTAAATGATCCATATGTTTTGATTTTAAATGTAGCCAGAAATGTAATCAGAAAGTAGCAACAGAACTTGTCAAGGAGTATTAACCCAACTCCAACCACTGAATCTATTGAGAGATGCAGAATATAGGTATAAAGGACACATACACATTAATAGTGTAGTAAGAAAATTTACTTAAACTCCAATAGAGAATACTACAATAGAGAATACTACAGACCAGGTATTCCAAAACAGTTCAAAGGTTTTACCAAAAACAGTCAAACTCATGCGTGAGTGTGGGTGAGAAAGTAAGCAGGTGATTGAGTGAGTGTGTGAGAGAGGGAGTGTATTGAATGAGAGTGTGCCCTGTGGCCTACATTGCAGAGGTCTCTTTAGCTACAGATGCCTTTAAGCACAACTAACTTTTCAAAAAGTGTGGCATTTAGACGTCGTTGATGGGGCCGGTTGATCAGTCCAACAAAGGAAAATAAACGCTCTACTGAAGCTGAGGATGGGATGATTGTGTTAAACCTCCAAAAAGGTGCTTGATTAGGGGATACTGCTCCAAAGACGCCAAGTACACATTTCTCATCTTGACCTTCTTCAGGTATGGATACCTTTCCTGTTCTGATCTCAAGAAGTCTGGGCAAATTACTGAGTAGGCACCAATCAGAGGCAGCATTTTTATGATGTCATCATGTAGACTTTTCACAAACTATTTTACAGTATTTATAACCTACAAAATATAAAACACTAAAGTATTTTGATACAAAATATGAAGCCATTTTCATCAAATACAAATGACAAAATCCTTTTTTGTATTTGAAATACATATATCATAAATACTGCCCATCCCTGTCTAACACCATGTAGAAACATTGGAAACCAAGTCTGAGAATTACCCTAATCTACCCAGTTTCTTGCATCCTAACCAGAGGTTTTTGGACTTTATAGTAAATCTTTCACTTACTTTACTGTCTATAGGTCTGGCCAATCATTGGTGTATGAAGAACAAGAAACATACAGTATTTTCAGTAATTTACAGCGAAAGTGCAAATAAGATGACCAATTTACACCACAACAAGATTGCAATATTGTATTAAAATAGCAAGCTATGTATGATCCACTCTTGGCCATATGAAAGCTAAAAGGTTTTAATTAAGAAATCTAGCTAACTGGCTACCAGTCCTGATGTCAGCTTCCATACCCGCATTTTCCAACTGAACTAGCTACAATTTCCAAAACTCAAAAATTGTCAACAGTAAAGTTAGCTAGAAAACGTTAGCTAGCTAATGCAGTTAACGAGGGAGTACTGCCAAACCGCAACATTGACAAATTGACTCTAGGCAAAAATACGTAATTTACTGATATACTGTACCAATGGAGGTATCAAGTCCTTACCATGGAGGATCCGGTTGCTTTCAAAATCTTTGTTGTCATCGGTTGAGGGAAGTGCTCCAGCAGCGCTGGAAGTTTTGTCTGCTGCTCGACTACGTTTATTTGGTTGGACAAACGACAAAGTTGTTTGATTAGTTCGCTTCATAATGTATTTCGGAAGTAACGTTAAGCCTATGGAAATATAAATTTGCCTCGGGGAAAAAGACTTAATATTCTTGCAGGCAAAAATATTTGACTAAAGTGAAGTAACATGAGGTTCTAAATAACCAGCCAATCAGAGCTATTTCATACGTCGGTCTCGGGCACATTATTTATTGGTCGTTTTTAAAATGTTGCGTTTGTAATAATTATGCGACTGGCTTTTGTATGCTACTTTTTGCATGCTTTATCTACTACAAAAATAATGTATATTGCATGTATGTTCACTGTACTACATTCACCCCCCCCCCCCCCCCCCCCCCCCCCCCCCCCCCCCCCCCAATGACCCAAAACACATGGCCAAGGCAACAAAGGAGTGGCTCAAGAAGAAGCACATTAAGGTCCTGGAGTGGCCTAGCCAGTCTCCAGACCATAATCCCACAGAAAATCTGTGGAGGGAGCTGAAGGTTCGAGTTGCCAAACGTCAGCCTCGAAACCTTCATGACTTGGAGAAGATCTGCAAAGAGGAGTGGGACAAAATCCCTCCTGAAGTGTGTGCAAACCTGCTTGCCAACTACAAGAAACGTCTGACCTCTGTGATTGCCAACAAGGGTTTTGCCACCAAGTACTAAGTCATGTTTTGCAGAGGGGTCAAATACTTAGTTCCCTCATTAAAATGCAAACCAATTTATAACATTTTTGACAAGTGTTTTTCTGGATTTTTTGGTTGTTATTCTGTCTCTCACTGTTCAAATAAACCTACCATTAAAATTATAGACTGATCATTTCTTTGTCAGTGGGCAAACATACAAAATCAGCGGGGGATCAAATAATTTTTTCCCACACTGTATAGTTGCTTTGGGCAGTTTTCACTGCTGAGTTCGCTTGCCTGGATCAAGTGAGGTCCTCTGTTTATGCAGGTGCAACCCAACAGGCACAAAACGTACTTAGCAGCAACTGAAGATGAAATAAAAATATATACTTAAAACAGGAAAAGTATAATATCAGTACAAGCAATTGTGATGCTGTTTAGCCTCCCCTACCTAATTAAACACCTTTCAGTGGCTACATGGAACATATATTTAAGTAGTAAGTGAAATTTTCTAAGCAAAAAGTAAGACCAATTCTCAAAAAAAAGTACTATTCTTTGTTGGCCTATCTGCACATTAAAGCTGTGGAAAGACTTCCTATTCACATACTTTCCTTCATTTACTGAAAGAGCTATGATAGGAGTATGAGTGCCATCTATGCAGCCAATCACCCCTGGAAACCCTAATATATTAACTGATTTGTGCTTCAAGTATCAAAGCGTCATACTAAATAAACTGATTACTGCTTAGACTGATACCTGCAATTGTGTGGAATTATTTTTTGATGAGTCTTGTGTGTCTGTGACTTAGGGACACTACAAAAGTGTACAGAAAACGTTTCAGTGCAAGAGTCACATCTCTGACAGCCCGACAGAGATGGTTGCCTTAGACATACGCTCAGTGTCACCGATGTTATACAGAAAAATGCAACACAAAGAATTATTTCCGAACTGATAGCATGTCCACGATGTATCATAGGAACGATATGAGGGCTGAGAATATTTTTCAGATAAATGATCGATTGTGCAGAAAAACTGTAATTCTCAAACAGATAATCATTATGGAATGATAAAACATCCAAGCGCGGTCTGATCACTCTCTCCCGACTGAGATTTCTGCGGAGAATTTGTGCTTCTACTGGCTCTTCGAGAAAAGAACACGCCCTGTCTGACACATTCAGATGGCAGGTTTCAGTGAAAGTGTAAAAAAACCTGCTGCGAGCAGGTTAGCTTCACGGAGTATGTTGCCGTAGTAACTGACTCAGAGAAACGCTGAACTGGCTTTTTGAAACTGTGAACCCAAAGTTTCCATCAACTCTGTGTCAACTAACTCTAGGTTTTCACTAAACCTGCTTTCTGAAATACCCCCAATATCAGAAATTGTAGAGAAAGATTCCTCCAAACACCCATTCAAGGCAATTAACGTGAATCTGTATTTTACAAAGGCACACACTATTTCTGTTTGAATACTGATTAAGATTCAGACTTGGAATATTTTTGTTGACCTTACCATTAAAGAACAATTGATTCTTGTGAACTGCTAACTAAGCCATTTAATAATTGAGTTAGTTGTATTTTTCCTGGGCTACACAACTGATATGTATTGCCAGGGATACTCCAGGACTGGAGATGAAATACATGCTACATTATGCACAGTAGATGTTTAACCACTGAATAATATGTCCTCACGCATATCTTTTGTTGTGTTGTTGTAAGAAATCCTGAGGATGTATTACACAGTTACAAGACATTTCTGAAAGACTTCAAGAAAACCAGGAGCATAAATAAATGCTGCAGGAGGGACAAGGTGGACAAAACCACCATTGCCCTTACTGCCATTAAAATAGAGGTATGTACAGTTAAGTGGGAAACCATGCAAACAATCTAACTTGAATTATGTGTTTGTTTTTATCTCCCCAATTTTGCAATTATTATTCAATGTTTAATTCATTATTAATGTATGCTGCCTTCAGTCATTTAATACTAATAACAATGTTATTACTGCGGATTTTTACACTACAAAAATATATTTTCCTGGGCTATAACGAAAGTACTAATCTTATCTGTAAGACATGGGACAATAGCAGACTTTTCTGTTATGTATTCAACAAAGTGTTTTTTTTAAAACATTGTTTGTACACACTGGTGTCATAATGGGGTGTGTAAAATATGATTTCAGTAAAATTTGAGCTGACAATGGTAAATTATAAAAAATGTAATGCTCACAGTTGTTTTTGTTACTGAACATGTTATTGTCAGTGACAAGTCCAGTAATCGTATACCAAACAACGCTTTTTACTGAAATTCTCTATACAGGTCGAAATCACTTCCAAGGGGGAAGACTTTGGGACTCCCCCTCTATACCAAGCTGGATAGAGGCTGTGTGGTTACACAGCATTGCAAATGCCATACATGGACAGCACACCGGACCTGCAAAACAACCTTGGGGATATGAAGATGAACTCCGAATTGATATATATTTATATACAGTATCTCACAGAAGTGAGTACACCCCTCACATTTTTGTACATATTTGATTATATCTTTTCATGTGACAACACTGAAGAAATGACACTTTGCTACAATGTAAAGTAGTGAGTGTACAGCTTGTATAACAGTTTAAATTTGCTGTCCCCTCAAAATAACACAACACACAGCCTTTAATGTCTAAACCGCTGGCAACAAAAGTGAGTACACCCCTAAGTGGAAATGTCCAAATTGGGCCCAATTAGCCATTTTCACTTCTGTGAAATACTGAATATATGAATACATTTAAAAAAAAGGTTCAGATAGTAGTGGCTGTAGTTGTTTGTAATAGTACTTGATTGTTGTTATTTGTTTTAATAAAATGTTTATAATTGGCATATGTGTTATTTAAATGTCATTATATCTCTGTCCAAATGGTGCAGATATCTAGATTTGATTTTGATTAATTCCCTGACAGGTTTTTTTATTTTGAACATACCCTCTCATTTTAAATTGTCATTAATTAGTTTGAGGTGTTTCGTGTTTTATCTACTGTGAATCAGACTGCTTCATTTGACTACACCAAACGTACTTGCTTAGTAGGTGTAACTACCGTGTATCAATGTGGGAACAGACACCGCTTCAAATTACAGCCCTCTTTCCTTATAACTAAAAGGTAACTATGTGGGAACAGACACCGCTTCAAATTACAGACCTCTTTCCTTGTAACTACCCTGTAACTATGTGGGAACAGATACCGTTTCAAATTACAGCCCTCTTTCCTTGTAACTACAGAGTATTTATGTGGGAACAGACAACGCTTCAGATTACAGCCCTCTTTCCTTGTAACTACTTTGTAACTATGTGGGAACAGACACTGCTTCAAATTACAGCCCTCTTTCCTTGTAACTACACTGTAACTACGTGGGAACAGACAATGCTTCAAATTACAGCCCTCTTTCCTTGTAGCTACACTGTAACTACGTGGGAGCAGACACTGCTTCAAATTACAGCCCTCTTTCCTTGTAACTACACTGCAGCGATGTGGGAACAGACACCACTTCAAATTACAGCCCTCTTTCCTTGTAACTACAGTGTATTTACGTGGGAACAGACAACGCTTCAAATTACAGCCCTTTTTCCTTGTAACTACAGTGTAACTATGTGGGAATGGACACTGCTTCAAATTACAGCCCTCTTTCCTAGCACTTACTCTGTAAGTGTTGTTGGTACCGTATAAGAACTAGTTCAAGATGATGGACTTACTAGGAACTTACATGGTAAGTAAGGGTAAAGTACACAAGTTATGGGAAAGAATATGCTACAACACGATGATGGCGTGAAGGTATGTTATGGAGTATTAAATGAAAACATGATAATTTACCACATATTTTCTTTTTGTCAGGTGTTACTACGAAATGGACTAGGTTTAATGTGTATTTCCACCACAAGCTAGTGGTTCACATTTGGAAACAACACAACATTTTAGAAGATTGGCATAGTGAGCTAGGCACCTTTAGATATCTACATTTTAAAGTATGCCTTCTAATGTTAAAGCCAAATTGTCCTCAATAACAGTTAAATCTGACAAACTCGTATTTGTTAAGCCTATCCGTTTCATTCGACAGCTATAGCAATTTTGAAAGTACATAATTGTCATTCTTATTCGTGCTTATGAATTTACCATTTAAATGTGACTTTACTAATCATTTTATTGCAAGTTCGCTCGCAGAAATAAGGATTTAAGAGAAAAGAAAGATGATGCGCATTTCTCCGCTTCGCGCAACTTTTCACCATGCCAACACACGCTTTGGGCAATCGGTTCTTGCCAAACCGAGGCTGAAAAAAGCCTACCCGGAAGTGCCAAAAACTGCAATTCATCGAATGGCCACTTGAACTGGCTGCAAAAGGGAGCAATCTCCATAGGCAAAATGCCCAACTTTACAACAGAAATAAACATGTTTAGTTCAAGTTCAAAAAGTTTATTTGTCATTTGCAATAACAAGTTACGGCAATGAAATACTTGGTTTTCCTACTCCCGACAGTGCAGTTAAAAGTTAAAAAGTAACAGTAATTATAATTAAAATAAATAAGATAACACAATCAGTAATAACACTATACAAAAACACATCAATAATAATAACTATATTAGGGGTACGCCCCCTAATCTTATAATTAGGGGGCGTGGGCTATTGAGTGACAGGTGTGGTGCTGGCACTGTCACTCGTGTCACTCCTAGCGGTTTGTCCTTTCTGGTATCGCCTCAGCTATCTCCATTCACTGACAAGTAACGTTATAATCAAGTGACCTCCAAATTAACGACTTGTAACCATGCAGTGCTCATAACTAAAATTATGTGAAAATCTAATATATAATCTGCAAGTCTCGACCTATTTTTTACAGTCTATCGTCTCGAAAAAATCTAGGGTTGCAAAATTACCACATTTATATCTTAAAAAACGCTGAAGCATTTTAAGCATTTACGTTTTGTTGTATAGTTTCAGGTTAACTTGCCTGAAGTGTAACATTACGGTGACTGGCTACCAACAGCTGGCTAGCAACCGCTAGCAACGCAGAGTAGCATACTGGTAGCATTTAGCCTAGCTTCTTAGCCTTTGCTAACTTTGTTTCAGCAGCCAGGCACCTCAGCTGCGCCCACGTCCCACCTCTTTGCCCATTTTTGGTTATCCAGGAGTTAGGTCGAGTGACGCGCTGCCAAGATGGCAACGGCCTTCTCCGCCAAAAATGAGCTTCAAAACGGGTCCTCAGACACCTATGGGTGACGTCACGGTTACTACGCCCATATTTTTTAAAGTCTATGCCTACACCCTTTGAGCGACGTTTAAAAAAGCATTTCCTGGTCACGAAATGTAGCATATTTCAAAATTATAGTGGCCAGCATATTGGTACAAAAGTGTCATACACTGAAATAATGAATTGTTTAGGACAACACACTTACAGGACAATAATGAAAAAAATTCACATTCAAGAGAAGGGGATCTTTTTGCACACATAATCAGAGTTTTTGTTAAATGAACAATACAAAAGTGTCATAAACCGAAATAATTTAATGTTTAGGACAATAAACTTTCAGGACAATAATAAAAAAGTTATATTTAAGAGAAGGGGATCTTTTTGCACACATAATCAGAGTTTTTCATAAACAAACAATGAAAATATATCATATTTTTTGGTTTATGTCCTTTATTTGGAATGTCTATTTCAAATTGGGGTTTAAATAAGAATTTTGAGTTTTGTGCAATCCAGGGAATATGAACCATCCCTTTAGGGTTCATATACACTATATGGACAAAAGTGTGTGAAAGACCAAACCATCACACCTATATGAGCTTGTTGGATAAGAGCATTTGTGAGGTCAGGCAATGATGTTGGACAAGAAGGCCTGGTTCGCAATCACTGTTCCAATTCATCCCAAAGGTATTCAATTGGGTTGAGATCAGGGCTTTGTGAAGGCCACTCGAGTTCCTACACACCAACTTCACCGAACCATGTCTTTATGGACCCAGCTCTCTGCACAGGGGCACAGTCATCCTGGAACAGAAAAGGGCCTTCCCCAAACTGTTGCCACAAAGTTGGAAGCATCCAGTTGTCAAAAATGGCTCTGTATCCTGTAGCATTAAGATGATCCTTGACTGGAACTAAGGGCCCTAGCCCAAATCCTGAAACACAGCCCCCGACCATTAACCCTCCTCCACCAAACTTTAAAGTTGGCACTATGCATTCCGGTAGGTAGCGTTCTCCTGGCTTTCGCCAGACCCAGATTCGTCCATCAGACTGCCAGATATTGAAGCGTGATTCATTACTCCAGAAAACATGTTTCCACTGCTCCAGAGTCCGGTGGCGGCGTGCTTTACACCCCTCCAGCCAACACTTGGCATTGCGCATGCTGATGTGAGCCATACAGCCTCGACCATGGAACCGCATTTCATGAAGCTCCCGACACAGTTCTTGTACTGATGTTGCTTCCAGAGGCAGTTTGGAACTCTGTGGTGAGTGATGCAACAGATGATAGGCGATTATTACACGCTACACTCTTCAGCACGGTGCGGCCCTGGTCTGTGAGTTTGCATGGTCTACCACTTCGTGGCTGGGCTTTTGTTGCTCCTAAATGCTTCCACTTCACAATTATATCACTTACAGATGACCAGGGCAGATCTAGTAGGGCAGAAATTTTACACACTGACTTGTGGCAAAGCTGGCATCCTATGAAAGTGCCCATTTAAAGTCACTGAGTTCTTCAGTACAACCCATTTTACTGCTGATGTTTGTCTGTGTGCTGTATTTTATGCATCTTTGAGCAATGGGCTGATGTGGCTGATATAGTGATGATTTTGGCCATATAGTGTACTTTGAAGCAGCAATGTATAGTATTGCTTACCAGTTAGGCATTAGTGCTAGTCATAAAGGTTAGGTTATTGAGGTAAAGGGTAGGTTTAGGATTAGGTTAAGTTTAGGTCTCAGATCCCCACAAGAAAAGAGAAACAAATAGTAGAAAGCTTCAAAATACAGAAAAAAAGTAAATCTCTTATTACCTCCAGTGTATAGTCCCTCAAAATAAAGTCCCCATGAAAAAGAACATACTTGATTAGACACAAAGTGCACTCTCTCAAACACTGGAGTGCACCTCTAACAATGTATATCCACTTTCTGTGCATTCACAACTCTGTGACCAATTCAGTTATGACTGACCAATTCAGTTATGGAGACCTGTTCCTGTGCAGCTATGTATTTTAACTAATGAACTATGAAATTTATTACTGTCAGTGAGTATGCCAATGTGAATAATTAAGAACCCAAGGACACAGTTTCCCATAACAAACACAGACAGTTGTGCTCATAAGTTTGCATACCCTGGCAGACATTGTGAAATTTTGGCATTGATTTTGAAAATATGACTGATCATGCAAAAAAAACGTCTTTTATTTAAGGATAGTGATCATATGAAGCCATTTATTATCACATAGTTGTTTGGCTCCTTTTTAAATCATAATGATAACAGAAATCACGCAAATGGCCCTGATCAAAAGTTTACATACCCTTGAATGTTTGGCCTTGTTACAGACACACAAGGTGACACACACAGGTGAAAATGGCAATTAAAGGTGAATTTCCAACACCTGTGGCTTTTTAAATTGCAATTACTGTCTGTGTATAGTCAATGAGTTTGTTAGCGCACACGTGGATGCACTGAGCAGGCTAGATACATTTTTTTAAATTTGTTGCCATGTTTTGTTTTATGATTGTGCCATTCTGTTATGACCTACAGTTGAATGTGACTCCCATAAGAAATAACATGTGTTTTGCCTGCTCACTCATGTTTTCTTTACAAATGGTACATGTATTACAAATTCTCCAAGGGTATGCAAACTTTTGAGCACAACTGTACACACCAAGAGTTGCTCTGATCCTGATCTTTACTGGACTCAGTTATGCATCCGTTTTATTAATCCCTTCTAGTTTTTCATTTTTAGCAAATGTACAAACTTTACCAGCACACGGTAGCTATAGCTAGCTATATTTCAGTTGGACTACAGGTGACAAACACAATTGTGAATCAAAATGTTATGGTTACATAAGATGTAATATCCTAATATTACATCTTATGTAATATTTTTGCAGATTTTACACAATCCTACTCTAAGATGTGCATTCCCTGAAATACTCTTGTAGAATTTATTTCTTAATAAATACTTAAGTAAATCATCATTTGTACTAGGGAAATTGTTTCTCCCAGAAAATCAGATACTAATCATTCATCAGACACAACATAAAAAAAATAGTTGTGTAGAATTTCACTGTGTAATTTATTGAAAAGAAATAACATAAAATGGAAAGAACAAAATGTTACAAATTTCTTTTGTGGTAATTTAACTGATCAATGTGGGTAAGCTGTGATGTGTGGAAAAAGTTAGACATTTTCTGAACTGCAAAATCTTTGTTTTTTGTTAAGCAAATACTGATACGTGAGATAATTAACTACATGGAGCTTTTACCCTTGTTTAGTAAGACATGTTCCCAAACCAAAAGCAAATAAGTGGTATACAAAGTGTCACAATATAGGTGCAACATCTCCCAACAAATACCACCAACTCAGAAAACCTGTAGGCCAAATACATGGAACAGATTAACTATTCTCCTGAATTATGTTCCTTCTTGTCTTTATTTATATGCCATAATCTGAAGCAGTTCCTCTCTGGTATTATGCAGAGTGCCACTCTGCAGGACTCGCATTGCCAAACCGTCTTTTGCTTGCAGAAACGACAATTCTTCCTGCCCTCACTAGCTTTCTTCCATGACTCAACGATGGTGGGATCATGTGTCGGCACAGGACAGCACATTGAACCAACTTCCAGCTCTTCCTCTTCCCGCTCTTCTTCAAACTGCTGATCTGTCTTTATTTCACTCTGTTGTTTGCCCTGCTGTTCGAATTTGTAGTGTTGTTCTACCCACTGTTTGCCCTGCTGTTCATACTGCTGTTCCATTAGCTGCTCATACTGTTGTTCCACTTGCTGTTTGCTCAGCTCTTTGTCATGCCCCCTCTCCTGAACACTGCCACTCAGTGCAATACCAGCAAGCTGCGAACACAGCTTCTCCCTAAACTGTTTCTGGACCATGGGCTTTTTACTTGAAGTCACAGCCAAGTCCTTGTGCATGAGCCAGCTGTTCACCACAGCGACATCAACAAAGTGAAAGAAGAATGTCTTGTACCACTTCATGGTTTTCTGAGCCACACTGTAGCATTTTATCAGAGAACCACCCAGATCCACACCCCCAACATACTGGTTGTATGGCTTGACCTGCTCTGGGGCGGGCAGAGACTGGGTCAACCAGGTGCCATCCTCTAACTGCTTCCGTCGTTGCACCTGATCTTCTGCAAAGGCTTTATGGATGGTGCTACACATGGTGACTGGCCGTGCGTCCATCCACTTAGTAAAGAGCAGCTCCCCATCACGAAGCCAGTTGATAGTCCCTCTCTTTGTTGTGGGAGCCATGCTGTTCTCTTGCACACAAGAGAGGCCCATGTATTGTTCGCGTATGGTTCCACATGCCCCCAAATGTTTCCGGTATAGGTCACGGAGGAGTGTTGCACTGGTAAAATCTTTATTAAGGTAAATGTGGTACCCTGTGCCTAAGCGAGGGATATTTAGCAGGTTCATGACAGCGTCATAGGAATCCCCTTTTCCTGAAGCAGATGGGTTCTTTCCTACAAATACATTGAAGTCCCACGTGTAGCCATTTCTTGAATCTGCTAATACATATACCTTGAATCCATACCTTTCATGCTTGGATTCAAAGGATTGTTTCAGACTATTACGAGACTTTGAGCGCACCATGAGTTCATCAATGGAAAGGTTCTGGAATGGATGGTATAAGGTCCTGCATGCCTCCAATATCTGGTCTTTAAGAGGTTTGATTCTCATTAGCTGATCATATCCTGCGGTCCCCTTCCTCTTGTCATTTTCCTCATCCTCTGCTGGGTCACTCATGTGCAGTGAATAGGTGATTGCTCGAAATCTTGACATGGTCATGACTGAACGGCAAAAAGGAATCCCATACAACCTGTTTGCAACCCAGTAGTCTGACACATTGTGCACGTTCAGCAGACCCATATAGATTATAATGCTGAGGTATTTGTACATTTCTTCTACGGATATAGTTCTCCATGGTTCCTTCAATTGCTGTTTCTGCCTTCTCTGAGCATTCTTGTTTGTGTTCAAGCAGAGAGTATCGACAACATCCTTACTGAAGAAGAGCTGGAAGACCTCCAAAGGGGTGTAATTTTTTTGAGCATCTAGCTGGGGCCCTGGATTCCTGGCTGGTTTGAAGGGGAACAGTTTAGGCTGTAGGTCTGGTTCATCCTCTGTCCTCCACCTTCTCTCCGACCCATTGGTAAGAGGTAATGCTGGATCAGCATTCCTTCTACATTTGGCAGGGGTTGATGCCAAGGTGGGAGAGGATTGAGGGCTGTCCTTTTTTCGTCCCTTCTTTACGGCAGCTTTAGAGACGGTCTTTATGGCATCTTTCACATAAGAATAGGCATCTTCATCCTCCTCACTTGACCTGGAAACTTCAGTGGGATGAAAAGAGAAACCCCTTACTCTGGTCTGTGACACGTCTGTCATATTGGATGAGGACTCTTTCATGTCTACAGTCTCTGAAGGTTTGGTCCGACTGTCGTCATCTTCCTCTCTTAAACGTATCAAAGAAAAAATAGGTTACAGTTGAGAAACATTATGACACTTGTACATGGATATACATAAAAGTCAAGGAACAAAACTGTGTGAGATAATTAAGCAATAAGGCATGAGAGGGTATGGTTTACGGCCAATACACCATGACTAAGAGCTGTTTTAAGCACAACACTTAGACTTAGTATACTGACAATGTACCACAAAATCTTTAGATAAAATATTGCTATTATGAACAAATTACAAATACAATTGCATCTGTAAAAAGTTTTGTCATAGCCAAGATAGACAGGGATTCTCATATACCACAGCTTTCAGCCAATCATCATTCCAGATGGAACAAATCTGGTTTATAATTCTCAACATTAGAAGGCGGAATATTACATGTAGCTGGCAGGGGGTGACATTCTATGAAAAAGGTTTTATTAGCGTAAATCGTTCAACTCACTGGTTCAATAGTCGATCCAGCTCATCTTCAAATTCTGAATCTATAAATGAGGAAAGGGGGGAAACCCTTTCATTGGTCTGGGAAAAGACGGTTACTTTGGGAAGGGAGTCATCTTCTGTCCTGTTGGTGTCTACAATCTCGGAATGCTCATTCCAACGGTTGTCATGTTCCTCTCTAAAAATAACATATTCAAGAAACAATATACAGGTCAAATCTATTTACTTTTAAAAACTTTAGCATAAGGAAATAATAGCACTTATCTCATAGAATCCCCCCGATGCTTGACATTCTTTGTCTGTGCAAACCATGTTATCAACAGTATTTAAGTCAGAAGAGAGAAAGTAGATTTTTCTTTTAAATAAACAATTTATACGTTGATTTTGATTAGTGTTTGGGATTATTGTCAGCTGAAAAATCCACTTGGAGTCAAGTGTTCTGCGCCTGGCAAATCCAGTTTTGGACTAAAATGTCCTGGTACTTGGTAAAATTCACGATGCCTTTAACCTTAACAAGGGCCCTAAGACCAGTACCAATACATATATTTTAGACATTTTTCTATTTGTTAAATAAAATGTATTTCTCTGAGCAATTGTCTTAGTAAAAATGTCTGCATGCATTTGCAAATAATAACTTAAAGGGGCATAATGTATGATATTTAATGTACTACTAGCATACAGTTGTGCTCAAACATTGTGCATACCCTTGGAGAATTGGTAATATATACCATTTGTAAAGAAAACATGAGTGAGCAGGCAAAACACTTCTTTTATTTCTTATGGGATTCACATTCAACTGTAGGTCACAACAAAATGGCACAATCATAAAACAAAACAAGGCAACAAAGAAAAAAATGAGCTGACCCCTGTTCAAAAGTCTGCATACCTTTAGTTCTTAATAGTGTGTATTGCCCCCTTTAGCATCAATGACAGCGTGCAGTCTTTTGTAATAGTTGTCTATGAGGCCCAGAATTCTTGCAAGTGGTATAGCTGTCCATTCGTCTTGGCAAAATGCCCCCAATTCATGCAAAGACTTTGGTCGTCTTGCATGAATTGCACGTTTGAGATCTCCCCAGAGTGGCTTGATGATATTAAGGTCAGGAGACTGTGATGGCCACTCCAGAACCTTCACCTTTTTCTGCTGTAACCACTGGATGATCAACTTGGCCTTGAGCATAGGGCTTGTTGACCCCTCTCCAAACATAGCGCTCATCGTTGTGACCATAAAGCTCTATTTTGGTCTTGTCACTCCAATTTGCAGTGTGCCAGAAGCTGTGAGGTGTGTCAAGGTGTTGTCGGGCATATTGTAACCAGGTTTTTCTGTGGCATTGGCGCAGTAAAGGCTTCTTTCTGGCAACTCGACCATGCAGCTCATCTTTGTTCAAGTATCATCGTATTGTGCTGCTTGAAGCAACCACAACGTCTTTTTCCAGAGCAGCCTGTATTTCTCCTGAGGTTACCTGTGGGTTTTTCTTTGTATCCCGAACAATTCTTCTGGCAGTTTTGGCTGAAATCTTTCTTGGCCTACCTGACGTTGGCTTGGTATCAAGAGATCCCCGAATTTTCCACTTCTTAATAAGTGATTGAACAGTACTGACTGGCATTTGCATGGCTTTGGATATCCTTTATCATCTTTATAAAGTTCCATTACCTTGTTACGCAGGTCTTTTGACAGTTATTTTCTGCTCCCCATGGCTCAGTATCTAGTCTGCTCAGTGCATCCACGTGACAGCTAACAAACTCATTGACTATTTATACACAGACACTGATTGCAATTTAAAAAGCCACAGGTGTAGGAAATTCATCTTTAATTGCCATTTACACCTGTGTGTGTCACCCTGTGTCTGTAACAAGGCCAAACATTCAAGGATATGTAAACCTTTGATCAGGGCCATTTGGGTGATTTTTATTATCATTATGATTTAAAAAGGAGATAGATGTGATAATAAATGGCTTCATATGATCACTATCCTTAAATAAGAGTTTTTTTGCATGATCAGTTATATTTTAGAAATCAATGCCAAAATGTCACAATTTCTGCCAGGGTATGCAAACTTATGGGCACCACTGTATAACCAAATACTTTTGTTACTTAACAAGTTTAATCCTTTATGAAATGCATTTTGGATATACAATACATAAAAAATATTAGATATACAATACTTCATGTTACAGAAATGTTACAGAAATTAATGTAGGACCCAAACCGAATATCACCTGAGACCCGGAAGGGATTTATTAATTAATTAATAAACTTTATCTTCTGAACTTCAGTTGTCAAGGAATGAAATCTGAGAGAAGATGTAATAGTGAAAGTTATTGTACTTACTGATCCAAAAGTTGATCCAGCTCATTTTCAAAATATACATAGCTGCTGTCAGATTCTGAAGAGTTTCCATTCCAGTTATAATCTCCCACTGTACCTTCCTCCTCATCGGTGCTGTTTACTTTGTTCCTTTTTTCCCTCCTGTATGGCATTTTAAGAAAAGATCATGCCCAATTTTTTTTAAAACAGAGAAAAATTACACAGTACAAAAGGCATGGTATTCATGCATGTTATTCAAGAATGACATGATTTTGAGGAGTCCTGGAGAACATCGATAAAGCATTCATTAGTGGACACAAACCTCCTCCTACTGCATCCGAAGGGATTGTGTCTTGTCTTGACAATTTGGTCCAGGACTTTCTCTCGCTCCATCATTACTTAGATCCACTGACTCACACCAAAACAGCCCGAAAGAAAAATATTTACACTCCAGAAAGAAAATGACAATGTTAATGTTTTAAGTTAATGTTTCAAATAATGTTTTTCAAAAAAATTAACGAGTCACTGACATATTCCCCATTTAAATTTACTCACCAGTCCATCTATAAGTTTGCATTGATTTATAATTGCCTTATACTCGCTTTAGACACTTGCAGTACTATGCTTTACATCCTAAACCACCCTAGAGTAGCTAGTACTATACTGGTCTTGTTCAGTAGGGGAAGATGGGGAGGAAAGGTTGTATTATTATTTAAAAGCAGGATTCTACTCCGTGCCCCTTTAACCATGAATTCTGTCTATAACCTTTGTTCCCTGAGGACGGACTGCACATGTGAATGGACTGCAATGGATTACGGAACACAACCTTGCAGTGACAACACCCAAGGGGGAATGTAACCCAAGATGGACAGTTAAATTGCAGTGAGTAGCAAATGACAAGGTGTGCCAAGAAAGCATTTGCACTCACATGTATTTGTATTTACGGACTTTCTTGACGCATGCACATCACAATCTGGCACCAACGTGACAACTGAAATTTGTCTCCTGTTTTTAACCCTGACATATTATTATTAATAGTCACAATTAGGGTTACTTGTATTGCTCAAGGACAGAAAGAATGATTTTTCACCAAACCAGTTACCACTGCCCCATAGGCTTGAATTAGACATTATAATAGACTACATCACACTTGGGGATTTAGTTTAGGATTCTGAAATGCAAGCCTTCTAAAGCTGGTCTGAATAAACACAAATAATATCTAATAAATGCCTATTTTTATAGGGGATGGATTGGCATAACCACTATAAATAAGACCTATGGCATTTCTTTCAAAATTGAATAATAATAAGTTGAATAATGTTTCAGATTTGTAATCATCCCCTTTTGCCCGGGGAAAACCCACCATCTGCACCAAACCTCCAAACTTTCCCCACCAACTAGGAGGAAACGTCTGAAACCCCAAATCACATTTACAGCCATTCATTGTTCATGGGTATGGTGTCTGTTTGTATGCTCATCGAGCTCAACCACGACCCTCGAAGGTCCTCGGCAACTTTTCCATCATTTTTTATGTTATTGTTAATACATCCCTCGATTCGTGGTCTCACTCCCAAATGTTTATCTGCCGATACTACTGTACCCCAAAAAAGAACGTTGTTTTCAATTCACTGACCGTAGTTATCCCCCGTAACAAAACACATGTATTTCAATTCATAAAAACAGGTAGGTGGCCTGACTGCAAGAGAAATAATAAACCAGATTGAAAAAACTTACCAAGATATCTAGCACGATAAGAAAAAGTCGGCGCCTTCTGAGCAACATTAAAGAAACACTTCCGGGTCACGAAAATTAGGAAATTTTCAAAATAAAGGAGACCAACGTATTACTTCAAAACTGACATAAATTGAGTTTATTAATTGTTTAAGAAAATGTACCTCTCAAAACATTGACAACAATTCATATTTGATCATATTTAAGAGAAATTTCAATAAAAAGTGGGTATTATACAATTACTTAATATGGAATACATATTGCCTCATAGCTCATAAACTATTGAATATTCCACAGAGAAAGCAATGTAAGAAATGTTCTGGAGAGTGTGTAGAGTAAGACAACCCTGTCTAATCATGGGGAATGGTGTGCTACATCTAGCAACACAATATTTTCCACACCCTCTTTTTCCACAATGTAACTCAATGGATATGAAATACATATTGACTCATACAGAAAAAACTGTTCTATACGCCACAGTGAATGTATTGGAGGAAGTGTTCAGGAGTGTCTGTAGAGTGATTATATGCAATAAAATCAAGGGGCACTGTGTATTTGCAATTGTTGCTGGCATTTTACTGCACTCATACCATTGGCCACAATGTAACTCAACGGATATGAAATACATATCGACTCATACAGAAAAAACTATTCTATATGCCACAGTGAATGTATTGTAGGAAATGTTCAGGAGACTCTATAGAGTGATTATATGCAAAAAAATCAAGGGGCACTGTGTATTTGCAATTGTTGCTGGCATTTCACTCCGCCCATACCATTGGCCACAATGTAACTCAATGGATATGAAATACATATTGCCCTATACAGAAAAAAATATTCTATACGCTGCAGTGAATGTATTGTAGGAAATTTTCAGGAGAGTGGATAGAGTGATTATATGCAAAAGAATGCTCTGCAGTTTATTCTCATGCTGCTTTAAGGAAACAAATATCTTGTTTCAGTCCAACAGAAGGGAGCATGTAATGTATCTAAGAAATCCAAAGGCTCCCAACATTATGTTATGTTACCCATACCCCAAAGACTTTGCTTATAAAAATAGACACAGTGAGCATGCACTTACCTAGAAGCTTTACTTTACCTTCGATATTTAGCAAACACACATATACTCTTTCCAGTATAGTCACATTTTCAGATGAATACCCATTTATGAAACTGTATAAATATCATGACCAGCTTTGGCATGCAAATTGCACTAAGACATCAAAGATGCCGGTGGGCTATACTTTTGTATTACTCAAGAAATTGTTGCTTAAGGACACATTCTGTCTTCTTGCATATGATCTTACAAGTAGTGTAGAAGTTCTCCACTTTGGTCAGAAAGAAGTAATTCACATGTGCACTGACAAATGCAAGGAATGTGATTCCTCTCAAAATAAAGACATTCCTAAGCCAACTCACAGAAAACCATCTTCACTGGCTGCTGAGAATTTTGATACAATAAGCAATGGAAATTGGTTCAGTGATAAGATAATTGATGAGTACCTTGATCTCATTAAATCTCATTTGGAGGATCACTTTATGCTGATGTGCCCTGCGTCTTTCGTTAGCCAACAGCTACAAAATCTATTTTCTGAAAGGATGGATGTTCTGCCTAAGGTACCTAGAGTAGCACGAATTGGTGGTGTTTTGAAAATGTAATAATACCTGTCAATTTAAATGACCATTGGATGGCCATAGCTATATATATTAAAAAGTACATGCACAGAACTGTATAACACTGAATATTAAATCAATGGACTCCTTAAAGCAGCATGAGAATAAACTGCAGAGCATTCTTTTGCATATAATCACTCTATAGAGTCTCCTGAACATTTCCTACAATACATTCACTGTGGCGTATAGAACAGTTTTTTCTGTATGAGTCAATATGTATTTCATATCCATTGAGTTACATTGTGGCCAATGGTATGGGCAGAGTAAAATGCCAACAACAATTGTAAATACACAGTGCCCCTTGATTTTTTTGCATATAATTACTCTATCCACTCTCCTGAACATTTCCTACAATACATTCACTGCGGCGGATAGAACAGTTTTTTCTGTATGAGTCAATATTTATTTCATATCCATTGAGTTACATTGTGGCCAATGGTATGGGCGGAGTAAAATGCCAGCAACAATTGTAAATACACAGTGCCCCTTGATTTTTTTTGCATATAATTACTCTATCCACTCTCCTGAACATTTCCTACAATACATACATTTTTACAATATACACTAAGCAAAGTGGCAAAATGATTCATATAATATTATTAAAATCGCGTTTTACCGCGGACTTTTATTTTGAAGGCAACATCCGAAAACAGGAAGTCTTATTGTTGCTACGGAATCGCTAATGTTGCCAGCATGAAGCTACTCTAAGCCGTGCCCTCCATGACTCAGTATTCTGCCAGCAGCACTAACGACGTCGTCGAATTTCGGGTGGTAATGACGAAACCTTCAAAATAAAAGCGCCCATATCACTCTATTGCATTGCGTATAATTCATTCTAACGATAAGACATTGTTACCAAAAGCAATATTTACCTTGTTTTCAAATAAATACAAAACCGATTAATGGAAAAAAGTACATTTGTTTTTTTAAAAATGCATAGTTTAGTATTGAATTGAAACCAATGGAGTCGGTGGATTATAAAGTGCTGCTACCTATAACATCTATATTGTGCCATGAAATTAGAATATATATGGATTCTACACACCCTAGTGAGTAATTTTCAAAAGCCCTGTTTCACTTCACATAGTCTGGTGTTTTGGTTATAAGGTCATTTGCATAGCGTTGAACCCCCCCCCCATCATCATGATTTGAACAAGCTGTACAATTTTTGTGAGTATTAGTGACATACAAATGTTAAATTGCATGTCATTCATTTGAATTTCGGAAATGTCAGGTGACATATTAATATTTTCAGCTAGTTGGTTAGCAAAGTAGCCAATAAATATAACCCCTTATTATTGGCCACCGTCCCCAATTATCAGCTATCTTTTCCATACCTTAAATTTTTAAAATCTAAAAAAAAGATTTTACCCTTATGACATTTCAATAAAAAATAGTGGTGGGATAGCTGAAAGAGTATATTTAATAGCAAGACGTACTGTCGTTTTCCAGTGCATTTAGAACATGAGGGGGTTTAGTTATCCGACAGCTAGAAACGGACGATAATAAGTTGTGGCCAAAGCTAGGGGATCGTTAGCTAGGTCACTTTGGCTCATAGTGTATTGAATTGAAGCCAATGGAGCGGATGGGTTAAATCGTGCTGATACCTATAACATCTTCACTGCCCCATGAAATTACACTTACTATGGTTTCTACACACCCTAGTGATTAATTCTCGAATGTCATGTTCCACTTCACATCGTTTTTTCCACTTCACAATAGCTTTTATTATAAGGCTATGTAGTTAACGATTTGGTCTGGTTTGTACACTGTATGATTAAAGTCTGTTTCAATATTGTTCTTACTTTTTAAGTTTCTAAATATATGAAATATAAAAATATATATATATTATAATTATTCTTAGAAAAAACATAAAACCTCGACTACAATTCACTATCTTTATAATGAACTATACACACAAATCTGAGTTACGCTGCCAGTATAATGTCCTGCTGCTAGCAGAAAGGTAATCTCGGTCAGTGGGTTCTATTCATAATGCAGATTTCTATCAATTTAACTAGCTAAATAGGCTAAATTGCTAGCTAGTAGCTAAACATTTTCCCTGTTCTTAGGGCCGGTGTCTTAGCTAAAAACATTTATTTAGTTCCTTTACTACCCGCTGTTGTGCCACACAAAAAACGGAAACCGAAGAAAAAACAATGACGACGTCGTGTAATGCGATACTAGTTTTACCCACAAATCAACGGGACGATAGTATAAATTATAACGTCACTCTGTCTAAAATCCTTTTCCGTTGAAATCTCAATGGAGAACGTCTGGGTATCGTTGTGGTCTTTTGGAAAAAAGGTACTTGTTTTTTTTTTTTAGCTACTTCTTTTTTCCACGTACTCCGTGTTACGAGGAAATGACTATATGCGTGCTAGTTATTTTGTTTGTCAGTGTTTGGTTTGGTACATGGCTATTTGGCTTTTTTGCCCGATTAATGGTACATGCATAGCCAAAGCCGCCATGTGCCCCGATGTTGCTTACTGACGATTCATGCGATGTCTGAAATAATGAAATATGTTGGTAGGGACTTATAAAACACTTGAGGAAACGCCAACTTTACTGACCACACATGGCTTTAATCCTTCAACTGTTGAATAACATTTTAAAATCTTTTCCCACTATTTAATCATAGCCTTTAATTTTCAGATTATAACATCTATTGCTTTTGATCCTGGATGATATGAATTGGCACAAGGGTGATCAGGTATGGCAGATAATCACATCTAAATTATAGTAATCTAGCCTATGTGATGAATATTTGATTAAGAGTAGTGGACAGAAATGATTTCTGACACGTTTTCAAACTGATGGCCATCTATTAGTGCATTTTCTGACGTGTCATCTGGATGCATTAATAAGCCAAGATTTTGTTTTCAGGCAAATGGCGGTTTCTTTGGAAAACAATATTTTTCTCACAGTAGTAAGTGCTTGTAACACTACTTAATTTTGCTACTAAAAGGCTTTAATACTGTTAATGATGTTTTAAGTATCTTTGGGAATCTCTCTGAGACAATGTGAAAGAGACTTTAGATCACTGAACTGGTGTACTATAATGTAGATCTCTAAAATGCCTGTGTGCAAATTTCTTAATTTAACTTTCTCCATCAGGTCTACCTAATTTGGACTGCCTTGGTCTGAATTTTACTAATGATCATGGAACTATTAATGGTAAGTACGGTCTTCAGCTTCAAACACTAGTCCTTGTTGATACAGTGATGACCACAGTTAAGCAGATTTACCATGAAGAATTATCAGCCTTGTCTTTTGCTCCTAATTGATGTAGCTGCTATTAAACATTTCTATTATCCCTTGCTCTGCATGGTTACGTTTTATTTCACAATTGTTCCTCAGATCTGTCTTTGTTGGCACCTACAGGCTGACTCATCACAACATTTGATGGCAAGTAATTTAGTTCATCTGGAATTCTTTCAACCACTGCTGCTACAGTGACTAAGGTTCAGGAGATTAACCATAAAGAACTGAGCACTGTATATTGCTTTTGTTGGCAATTTTTAAATATCCTATATGCGCCTGTCTAAATTCAGGAACAGCAGATGTTTCTGAAGTTACAGAAAGGAAGAATGGGTGTAAGCATTTCAACCACATCACCTTGAATCTAAAAATGGCCGGTGAAGAAGACATTCTGCCATATGAGTACACTGATTATACTGCAACCGTTCCATTTATTTCTGAGGCTTCAATAGTGAGAAGCTATTGTATGTTCTTGCAGTGTGCATTTTATGAACTGTTTCCATTCCAGGTTTTCGGTGTCTGTTGGACAAGATGAGTTGACAATTCCCTCGACAAGTCAAAGTAAACTTACCAGGTAAGGCTATAGTAAGTGGCTTGTTGAGTATCTGGCTTGTTGAAAGGTTGTTATATGAGCAAATGATGATTCAATTCTTGAACTCTCTCCCTGAGATCTTGATGACAATAAGAATACTGATCTTACCCCTGTTTTTCCTGTTTTTAGACTTCTAGTGTTCACTTTGCTCATCGTGTTCTTCCTTTCCCCTAAGGGTTGGGTCATGAAAGCATGCAAGGACCATTGTGGACCAGCAAAGTCATCCTGTAGAAAAATGTGAATCACTGATCCAATACATGTATTTAGCAGTCAAGTCAGACAATGACTACTCTGGTTAATGCAGCTTTGTCCAGTTATTTACTTTAACTATGATTTAATCACACATGAAATGTGAGAAGATGGTGACAACTGTAATGCCCTTGGAGCATTACTTAAACTGTGCAGTAGAAAGCCACAAGTACATGGGAACTCTCCCTAACTACTTTCACTTAAAAATGTTTTGAGCATGTTTAAGTGTTTCTTAAATTGGTCAATAAAAGTACTCAACTATTTGCCTTGTCTATATTATTGCATGCCTATTAGCTCAGAGTTTCCTAACGTTTCATGGACAGCTAATGTTAAATTGTTACAGTAATGCTAACTTACTGGGTGTGGTAGATCTGTAGGAACCTACAGACTGGCGTATCCAAAACTAGAGTTGGGTAAGCTGACTAGTGATATTGAGTTTTTCTGGTGTGAACAATTTTAGCAAATCCAATAAGTATGAAAGGGTTTTTGTCGGACTAACAATCATGTTTCTGGATGTTCATGTGTTGTAGCCAGTCTCTGGTTTTCCCTGTCAGCTAATGACAATTGGCCGTGTTCAGAAACCAGGATTGGTTGGATGGGCTGAGACTGGGAAACCAGTGCATGTGCCCGTATCTTGAAACCGGGTGGTCAATTTTTTTTTTTTTTTCCGGTCAATGGTTCATTCAGAAACCCACATCATGCGAACGCTGGTGTTAAGTGCTCTGACCGCGTATGCCATTGCCGAGTTGTCTATTTCCAAGAGCAGTTTAAAGATAGGGGGTAAGTTCCATGCAGGCAGCAGATATTCTGTCACCTAGCTTACTGTTAGCACAGCCCCATCAACCAGCCAAGGTAACGTTAAGCCAACTTCACTTTTTGCAGACAATTGAATCCAGTGAGGTCTCACCATATTTCTCGCTACAGTACGCTTCGCAAAAAATGTTCTGCTTCTGGATTGACACTGATCCACACGGACTGCATCAGTGATGTCTAGATACCGCGTTAGCAATATGCATACTCGAATCATGTTGGTACATGTAGCTATACAGTACCTTGCTGTTTAAATAGATCTGGCTAACGTTTGTCTACGTGGTTGACGGATCAAGCTAGCACATTTGAATTTCTGGCAAATGGTTCAACCAACACCGTTACTTTGTTTACGTTGTTGCTGTTTTCTTTCGACTACTGATTTGTTGTGCCGTTAGATGATTGGAATATTTACATTTTCTGATAAGGTTAACCGTGACCATTTCTGAAATCATCTGCTCAATCAGTTTTATGACCAATACTTGTTTTTAGACCTTCCGATTTAGGCTGCTTCTATAAATATGTTCTCTGACTTGACATTTGAACATATTCCAAGTTGAAGCAATCTATAACCTACATTATTCCCCTCAGGTCTCCAAACCAGCAGGATGCCCATTTCTACTTTTCTTCTGCTCGCTTTGAGCCCTTTAGCAACCTGGGCAAGACTCTGGTAATCCAGTTCACTGTGAAGCATGAGCAGAACATTGATTGTGGGGGAGGCTACATCAAGCTTTTTCCTGCTGACCTCATTGCCTGCAGACATGCATGGAGACTCCAACTACAACATCATGTTTGGTAAAGTCCACCTGAAACAATTCAAATAATCATGGTTGTACATGATTGACAACCAGTTCTTCATTGTTACACTTTAAACATTTACAGAAATCGTTCAGGTTATGTGTTTTTATATTGACCATAATCATGTTTTACCATCTCCAGGTCCAGACATATGTGGTCCAGGCACCAAGAAAGTTCATGTTATTATCAACTACAAAGGCAAAAATTACCTCATCAGCAAGGACATTAGACGCAAGGTACAGTATAGGAGTGGTTCTCTGCTGGTGGGTCACTTGACACCCAAATTTGTATCATAGAGGTTCTGAATGAGTGATGTGTCTGAGTAGGATTTTTTTATTTTATATATGTAGAAAAACTGCTTGTTAGATTTTATACAGCTAATGCCAGGAAAAATGTGTAGAATATACTTTTACATAATTTAATCATTTAAAATTAGTAAGCTTGCAAACATTCTTCATTAAGTATGTAAGCAATATGGAATTATTGACAATGGAAAAAAGTGCAAATGTTTTTTATCTTGTAAAACTAAGGAATTGATACATTTTCATTCAGTATTGCATTTGTTTATTTTAGATAACATTTTGGCACAAAAGTACCAAGCTTTTGCACACCTGCAGATTGACCGGTGCGTTGGAGAAGACCAAAGGCTGAATAAAGTTGAAAAAAACTCCTGCACACTGTCCACATCACTTATAATATCATAAATAGATTTACTAAGAACAACATTTCGGTCCAAGGACCTTCATCAGGTTATTTATGATAAAATAACCTGATGAAGGTCCTCTGACCAACAAGTTGTTCTTAATAAATATATTTTTGATATTGCAAGTGATGTCAGTGCTCGACAATAACGATGGCCCCAGGCCAGTAAAAAGTCAAAACTCTGGAATAATAAAACTAGCAAGTCACTGTCCACATCAGGCCATTGCAAAAAATGCTGCAGTCCGTGCCTTAAGCATGGCACGAATACCACTGTTGACCCATGGTTTTTGATTAGGAAATGATTTTGTAGTTGTACGTGGTACAACGTCGTCGATACATTTGCTAATAAAACCGGTCACGGACTCTGTGTATTCGTTGATATTGCTTCCAGACGCCTCTCGGGAACATTTCCCAGTCGGTAGTGAGGAAACAGTCACGTAAGTCGGCGTCCGATTCGTCTGTCCATCGTTGAATGGACCTCGTCACTGGCTTCTCTTGTTTTAGCCTCTGCCTGTAAGCAGGGAGCAACAGTATCGACGCATGGTCTGATTTGCCGAAAGCAGGACGGGGAGGGCCTTATATCCATGATGAAATGGAGAGTAGACATTGTCGAGAGTGTTTTTCCCACGTCTGTACACAGCTGTTAAAATGACTGATGTAAACTCCCGGGGTAGATAATAAGGGCGACATTTAATCGTAACCCAGCAAACACGTTACGTGACCACGATCAACTGTGACGTAGTTGATTGGTCATTTCGTGACATTACCTTCTTACAACGTTGTGGCAACGTTGTCCGAAGGTAATTGCATGACCACATCTTCCTCACTTGCTCAGGACGTCACAGAATCGTAATTAAATGACGTACTGACAATGTTAAAACTTACGTACCAGTTTGGTAACGATATTACGTAACTACAACTGGAAAAGTTAAACTCCTATTTTCGTTGCTACAGCGTACTTTGCTTACGATGTCATTACTTGCCACCATATCGGAAACCATATTCCAAGTATTTCAGAGTTCAGCTGAATAAACAATAATACTCCAATACACGCAATTGCTCAATTCAAATGCCATGTAGCCTAATCTCTCACAATATCAGATGGAAGGCATACACAAATTAACTGTGCACGCACGGAAGAGCCGCAGCTCGAGGGGCCCGCCATGTCTTCGCTGTGGTATATGTACTCCTAAATAGTCGTGAGAAGTTTACCTGTGCAATTACATTATCACGGTGGCTGTATACTTCTAATGTGTTAAACTATATTTATGTTTTTTACTCCAGTTTAAGATAATTCTGGTTTAGTCGTGTCTGTGAGTTTTCACAAGTACTCTTCTACTCTGGTCAGCCCAATAGCTATTATAGTGCTTAAGTTTCAGCCGCTATCATAGTTTTTTCGAATTTATCATTTTTTCTATTTAGAAATTATGTAATCATTTATGTTAACCTTTCAAACTACAGCAAGGTACTTTCGGTTTTTCTAATCTAGCAATTTTCCAATTTAGAAATGCTCTTATTTAGTCGTGTAGCCTACACAGTATACCTTGCTAGCAACTGCAGGTAGAGCAAGTTTTCTGCACAGTAACGTACCTGGCTAACTAGGTACTGCAGCTAGTTAAAACTACTGTACGACTACTTAACAAACATCTGCTAAGCTCGTTAAGCCGACATCATTTCTGGAGCACTGTGTCATCATTTCTGGACAAAGAATCTCAGGTAAGCTTATTTAACTTATTTACAAAGCAGATAGCTATCTTATCTATCTGCCAAATTAGTTAAACTACTACTGTAGCTAGCTTGATTGATTGGTTGTTTTTTCCCCAGCCAGGCTGAGCTCAGTGCAAGAAGTGTTTCACTTGCTGGGACAGAAATAAATACTCAAGTCGAGTTTGAGTTTTCAAGGTGTGACTAAGCACGCGGTAATCATCATGTTTCAAAGTATTTCAGTTGTGTACTTTGTTGTTGTAATGTGCACTAGGCTACCGAGTGGAACATTAAAATATTAATTTCCAGCACAAGATCATTTTGACATGGAATATCTGCTAAGCAGATTCGAGGAAGTACACAATTTTGTAATCATATTTTAACAAACGTTGAAATCCTTGATGCATTCTCATTTATCATTGCAGCTTTCCCTGACTGTAAGAAGAACCACAGAGCAAGCAGTTAAAGTAAGTGATTGTAAACACAGATGATCAATAGTATAATGCTGTAACTAGAGGCTTGTGCAATACGCTTGTTAGTGTTTTATTTATGCAGCTTTAGGGTAAACAAAATGTATTGATAGCTTATTGATATAATTGGCTTGTGTGTTCTTTAATATCAAGTAATATTTCACTTTCTCTAGTCATTGGGGTACCAATATGTGATGCATAAAAAATGCAGAGCAACTTTAGCTTCTGTCATCATAAAGACAATGTCCCCTTAATATTTTGGTCAGTTTCAAGGAAGATATGTAGACTGAGACCAGTAATACAAAAATATTAATAATATACAGCTCTTGGAAAAATTAAGAGACCACTCCTAATTTTTCTTTTTCTACATGTATGGCAGCCATTCCATTCCAGTGTCTGTTAAATTCCAACACAGGCACACCTCATTTTACTCAATGAGGTATTGATTAGGTGATTATCTAAACCAAATCTAATCTAACGAGGAAAAGTATAAAAACCACTGCTGTGGTCATCACTATCCTCTTGCAATAGAACCAGCTGGATGGCAAAAACAGTGCAAGTAGTTCCTCAAAGTGAATTTGAATAAAAAAATAACTATTCAGCATGACAAAAGAGTTGAAAAGGAAAGCTTTGAGTGAGGAAAAGGTTTCAATTCTGGCTTTACTGGCAGAGGGATACAGTGAGCGTCAGGTTGCTTCCATCCTGAAAATTTCAAAGACGGCGGTTCATAAGAACAAGGTCAAGCAACAGACATTGGGGACAACAAATCTACAGACTGGCAGAGGGCGAAAACGACTGTCTACTGACCGAGATGACTGTCAACTCATTCAAATGCCACTCAACAACCGTAGGATGACATCAAGTGACCTATAAAAAGAATGGCAAACAGCAGCTGGGGTGAAGTGCATGGCGAGGACTGTTCGAAACAGGCTCCTAGGGACAGGGCTGAAGTCGTGGAAAGCTAGAAAAAAGCCCTTCATCAAGCAGAAGAAAAGAAGAGCCAGGCTGAAGTTTGCAAAACACCATAAGGATTGGACCGTGGAGGAATGGAGTAAGGTCATCTTCTCTGACTAGTCAAATTTTCAGCTTTGCCCAACACCTTGTCGTCTAATGGTTAGACGGAGTCATTAGATTTGGTTCAGGTAATCACCTAATCATTACCTCATTAAGTAAAATGAGGTGTGCCTGTGTTGGAATTTAACAGACACTGGAATGGAATGGCTGCCATATATGTAGAGATGCTGATTTAAGAAAAATTAGGAGTGGTCTCTTAATTTTTTCAAGAGCTGTTTAACCATTGAGTCACCTCATAAGTACTCAAATGTAAAGATATTTACTGAGTTCACACAAAACATGACTCAACAAGACATTTGATAATAATGTAAAAGTGATATAATAAAATTATTATGAAATAACTGAATCAGATTGTGGACACTTTTTTATACTCTTTTTAAACTTGTTTTCATTGTCCATGATCAGGTGCAGTTCTGGGTCCCAACAACAAAGGAAGGTGAAGATAGAATTGATGACCACTCAGACTCATTTCTGACAACGAGGAAGAGTAAAGCTTCCATTTTTGCTTGTGTTAATGTATTTTGATGGTTGGATAATATTTCTTCATGTTTGATCAGATTATAGTTAAAAAAAAAAACTCATGATTTTTCACAATTTCTCATCATTAGAAGAACCCAATGAAGAGTAAGGCATTAATATTGGCTTATGTTCTTATGTTTTAATTATTTGTAAAAATGGCCAGTTTGATAATATCTCTTATGTGATCAGTTGATAGTTGGATTTCAATTTCAGTGATTCGAGAAAGATATAACTCTATTAGTGGAAAAAGTAATTGTTTAGCCTGGTTATTGCCATTGAAGATCTGCAATTTAATTGTAGTGAACTAGGTAGGATTTCCTTCTTTATCCTTCCTGTTTGTTTTGAAGTCTCACACATTTCTGATTTTAATTTCTGTACCGTTGACCAACTTGGGAGAGTGTGAGGTGGGTGATAAATAAAATGATTTTTTAATTACATATATTTTCTTGATTGTTTGTAAATGTTATATTCTTTTATATTCTTTTTTTCTTTCTCTTCTATATTATGTCATGTACTTTGTTAGGAGAAAATACCTAGACTGATGATCTAACAGCATTGACATAATTAAATCTGGAAAATAGAATAAATGTATACATAATACCTCTCATGCTCACTGTAAAACTAAAGTCTGTTTAGAGCCCTGCTGAATTGTGTTGTGCACCTTTAAGAGGGCATGGGACAGTTGGAGTGGATAAACACAAAGTTTGAGAGAAGTGTCATGTGAGATATGTTGACTGGACAGAAATTAACTGTACCTATTCTAGCTGTAGGTATGAATAAACTAATGTTTAAGTGCAAAGAATTGTTATGGCATATTAAAATACCTGGTACAAAATATTGTTTCACAAATTACAAATGGGTTACTTTAAATAAATTGCATTTCAGGTTGTATTTATGTAAGATCATTATCTAACTGGTTCCAAATGTAAGTTACCTTGTCAGTATGCCGTGACAATGCAATATTGTTTGCTGGGAAATGACAACATTAGCAAAATATCTAGTAGGGTTGACTATGTGGTTTGTGCTTTAAAAAGAGCAGTAGATTATATTGGCATGTACTTGAAAAATCAGCAGGAACATTGTGGAATGTAGGAATATAAGGCAGAAAAACTGAGTTAACTCAGTCTTATTTTAAAAATACAACCGCCATGTTAATGGGATATGGTTGATGCTGCCGAGGACCAGGAGTAGAAGGTAACAGGTAGGCTAGCTACAGTAGCTGTACCTAGACCAAATTGATTTTGCTAGTGCAAAAATAAGCATTGCATAACCAAGTACTGCAAACCTGCCAATGGTCAGCAAATGACGAATAGGCAACCTTATTTACATAATGTTGTCACGACGTACAGGTGACGAAATGACAACTAAAATAGGAACTTTTCCGGTTGCAGCAACGTCAGATAGTTACGTAACCGGTACGAAAACGGACTGTCTCGCTACGTCGTGACAACGTAATATTGTTTGCTGGGAAGATGCTCCAGATCAGGAGAGCATCCAGAAGAAATGCAGTCCGCGTCCCGACACCAAAGATTGTTTATCATGAAGCAGACACCACCCCCTCTGCTTTTACCGGACTCTGCTCTTCGATCCTGCCGATAAATAGCCCTTTCGGAACAATGGCCGCATCTGGGATTGAGGGCTCCAGCCATGTTTCAGTGAAAACCAGCACGTTACAGTTCTTAATGTCCCGCTGGAAAGCTAGCCTACTCCTAAGTTCGTCCAGCTTGCTGTCTATTGACTGGACGTTTAAAATTCACAAACAAATACTTTACAATCTGTAAACATGAAACACGATCCGCAATCACAGTTCACAATATGCTATTTTCATCAGGTGAAGACGTATTTGTGAGTGACGTATCCTATTTGTGGATAGCAAACTGTGTTTGTGGATTGGTTCCTGTTTGTTTAGACTTTTGACGCGAACATTCCGCATTAGATTTGCAAAAACGATTTGTACTTGCAATCCAATGAGGCTAATAGGTTTATCTCTTCACTAGCTTTCTTTACACCATCTTGGCCTGTGTTTCAGCCAATCAGGCACTTGCCTTTAGGTCTTACGTCAGGTCTTGGTTGGAGAGCTACTAAGTGTGATCTTTCCTGAAATCCTGGTGAAAAGAACAAGTATGCAGAAAACTGGTAAGCTTTTTATAAAAACTACTGTAACCAACTAGCCATTTGTATGCTTGAGTCAGATAATTGTCTGTTTTGTGTGTGACTAAAATCTAGCGTTGTCTCGTGACGCTATTGGCTAGTTAACTGGGTATATGCTTCATTATTAGATAGGGTATCCGCACTGCACTCAGACGGATTTATTCATCCTTGTCAAAGTAGTTTGTTAGCTAGCCAGCTATCCAGCCAGCCATCCTATGTTGTGATAGTTTCACTTGTAGCTCTCGCATAGTCATTTCATTGTTTCTTTCTTTGCCTAGATGACAACGAGAATTGCTCCTGGTTATTTTGGCTGTTTACCAAAATATATTCTAGTTGCAGTATAAATAATTAAATAATGAATGTGGGCTTAAAGGGCAGACCCTCCGCTTTATTTTGAGGGTATTCACATCTAAATTGGAGGAAGGGTTAAGGAATTACAGCTCTTTAATATGTAGCACCTTCTTTTTCAAGGCACCAAAAGTAATTGGACTATTCACTCAAAAGCTGTTTTATGGACAGGTGTGGGCTATTCCTTTGTTATTTCTTCATCAATTAAGCAGGTAAAAGTTCTGGAGTTAATTCCAGGTGTGGAATTCGCATTTGGAAACTGTTGCTGTGAACGCACAACATGTGGTCAAAGGAGCACTCAATGCAAGTGAAACAGGCCATCCTTAGTCTTGAAAAAAGACATACCATCAGAGAGATAGCAGGAACATTAGGAGTGGCCAAATAAATAGTTTGGTACATTCTGAGAAAAAAGAACACACTGGTGAGCTCTGCAACACAAAAAGGCCTGGATATCCACAGAAGACAACAGTGGTGGATGATTGTAGGATCCTTTCTATAGTAAGAAAAAACCCCTTCACAACATCCAGCCAAGTCTTCTCTTGATGGCATAACATTTTCCAAGTCTACCATCAAGAGAAGACTTCATGAGAGCAAATACAGAGGGTTCACCACAAGGTGCAAAGCATTCATAAGCCTCAAGAATAGAAAGGCTAGATAAGACTTTGCCAAAAAATCTAAAAAAGCCAGCTCAGATCTGGAACAGCATTCTTTGGACAAATGAAACTAAGATAAACTTGTGCCAGAATAAAGGGAAGAAAAAATTATGGAGAAAGCTTGGAACGGCTCATGATCCGAAACATACCACACCATCTATAAAATACGATGGAGGCAGTGTGATGGCATGGGCATGCATGGCTTCTAGTGGCACTGGGTCACTAGTGTTTATTGATGATGTGACTGAAGCAGCCGGATGAATTCTGAAGTGTATAGGGATATATTGTTTGCTCAGATTCAGCCAAATTCAGCAAAATTGATTGGATGGCACTTCATTTTACAGATGCATATGGCCCAAAACATACTGCGAAAGCAGCCCAGGCAAAGAAGTCAAATATTCTGCAATGGCCAAGTCAATCACCTGATCTCAACCTGATTGAGCATACATTTCACTTGCTGGAGACAAAACTTAAGGCAGAAGCTGAGGTTTAACTGGGGTCTTAGACTAGGTGTGCCTTGCTGACTCGCTCTAGCAACTGCTTGTGGTGGGTTTAGGCACCTGCAGTACAATCAAGGTGAATTCACAGGTGATTACACTACCGTTCAAAAGTTTGGGATCACTGAGAAATGTCTTTGTTTTCAAAAGAAAAGAAAATATTTTGTCCATTAAAATAACATTGAATTGATCAGAAATACAGTGTAAACATTGTTTATATTGTAAATGACTATTGTAGCTGGAAACAGCAGATTTTTAATGGAATATGTAAATAGGCATACAAAGGCTCATTATCAGCAACAATCAGACATGTCTTCCAATGGCACATTGTTTGCTAATCCATGTTTATCATTTTAAAAGGCTAATTGATCATTAGAAAACCCTTTTTCCATTTGTTGTTCTGAGAAATTAAGGTTATTCCTTGCGAGAAATTGCCAAGAAACTGAAGATCTTGTACAACGCTGTGTACTACTCCCTTCGCAGAACTGCGCAAAAGTCTCTAATCAGAACAGAAAGAGTGGGAGGCCCCGGAGCACAACTGAGCAAGAGGGCAAATACATTAGTGTCTAGTTCAGAAACAGGCGCCTCACGATGTCCTCAACTGGCATCTTCATTAAATAGTACCTGCAAAACACCAGTCTCAATGTCAACAGTGAAGAGGCGACTCTGGGATGCTGGCCTTCTAGGCAGAGTTGCAAGGAAAAACCCATACCTCAGACTGGCCAATAAAAAGAAAAGATTAAGATGAGCAATAGAACACAGACACTGGACAGAAGAAGATTGGAAAAAAGTGTTATGGACAGACCAGAATGTCCATAAGTGTGAGGTGTTCGGATCAGAAAGAAGAACATTTGTGAGACGCAGACCAAATGAAAAGATGCTTGAGGAGTGCATGATGCCATCCGTCAAGCATGGTGGAGGCAATGTGAAGGTCTGGGGGTGCTTTCGTGGTAGTCTAATAAGAGATTTGTAGGAGGAAGGTTATCACTCCATTTTCACTCCATGGAGCCAATTTCCTCGGGCAAAAACTATTTAGGGTAGAAGCAGTCAGCTGCTATTCTGTCTGTTATGGAGAGACCAGCACACTCACCGGATCTCAACCCTATTGAACTGTTGTGGGAGCAGCTTGTCCGTATGATACGTAAGTGCCCATCAAGTCAGTCCAACTTCAGGAAGCATGGGGTGAACTCTCTTCAGATTACCTGAACAAACTGACAAGTAGAATGTCAAAAATCTGTAAATGGAGGATTCTTTGACAAGCAAAGTTTGAAGGACCCAATTATTATTTCAATTAAAAATAATTTCTAACCTTGTCAATGACTATATTTATTATTCATTATGCTATATTTTCTACTCAGACTCATTTCATGTATGTTTTCATGAAAATGAGGAAATTTCTAAGTGACACCAAAGTTTTGGCAGGGCTATTAATATTTCCTGGTTGAAACAAGTAGCATTAAAAAAGCAGCATGGCAAGTGGATGTGCTACAGATGAAACATTGTCTCTGAATTTGTGGGATGGCGAAGGCAGGGCCATTTATAAAAACATACATGTGGTATGTACTGAATGTTTTTTCAACATTCTGAGCACAAACAGCATATAAAGAGGTTATAGAAAATATATACAATAGTATAGAACAGATGTCATATGAAACTTATCACAGTATCAACAGGTGGTACAGAAAATGGACAGAGCTGTGGTTTATCAGACCATATACCTTTGTATACATATACTTTGCAGAGTGCCTAATAACAGCCCTTAACTGTGTTATATGTTGTATATAGCCGACTATACTGTAAACCCTGTGTACTGTAAATGTCATTAGGTTGTATTTTAAACAATGTAACCACACGGGTACTCTACAATCAGCATAGTATATAAATAAATAAAAATCAGCTAGGTCATGTGATGGTCTAAATGTAGCTGGCAAATGATTTAAGATGGATACATGCACATTGCATATGCCTGCATTTTGTTGGATTTGCTTCACTATAGAGTGCCAACAAGATGCTGAGGCGTCAGGACAGCACTCCGTGTTGTCTGAACTTATGTTGAAGTAGTTCTGTTATGTAGGGCTGAACCAGGAGCAATTGTCGTTATCATCTAGGCAAAGAAAGCAACAATGAAATGACTATGCAAGAGCTACTAGTGCTGGCTAGCTAACAAACTACTTTGACAAGGATGAATAAACCCGGCTAAGAGTGCAGTGCGGATACCCTATCTAGTAATGAAGCCTATACCCAGTTTACTAGATTGTAGCGTCGCAAGACAACTCTAGATTTTAGTCAGACACAAAACAGACAATTATCTGACTCAAGCATACAAATAGCTAGTTGCTTACAGTAGATGTCAAGCTGTTTTTTTTTTCAAATAATGTTTTTCTAAACAGCTTACCAGTTTTCTGCATACTTGCTGTTTTCACCAGGACTTCAGGAAAGATCACAATTCGTAGCTCTCCAACCAAGACCTGACGTAAGACTAAAGGTAAGTGCCTGATTGGCTGAAACACAGGCCACGATGGTGTAAAGAAAGCTAGAGAAGAGAGAACCCTATTAGCCTCATTGGATTGCAAGTACAAATAGTTTTTGCAAATCTAATGCGGAATGTTTGCGTCAAAATTCTGTAAACAAACAGGAACCAATCCACAAACACAGTTTGCTATCCACAAATAGAATATGTTCCACAAACTCAAATATCACTCACTAATACATCTTCACCTGATGAAAATAGTCAGCATATTTTGAATTGTGATTGCGGATCGTGTTTCATGTTTACAGATTGTAAAGTATTTGTGAATTTTAAACGTGTTGGTTTGAAGATTCTGAATTACATTTGTGGACCACGTTTCCTATTTACAGATCCTGATGTATTTGTTTGTAGAATTTGTGCAATTGTGGATTTTTATGTAGTAAAACCTGAGTCAAAATCTTACACACAAATAGGATATATAATGTGATCCACAAATAGTGTATTTACTGTTCAAAGATGTGAGGGATAATTGCAAATAATTTTTCATATATTCAAAACCTTGCTTTGAGGTAGAAATAGAAAGGAATTCATTCATGGGTAGTGAAATATATTTGTGGATCATGTGACATTAGTTAGTGGATGTTACATTCATCTGTAAATTGTATTTTCTGTGTACACATTGTAATATCATCATCATCTTCATCCGCTTATCCGGTATCGGGTCGCGGGGGCAGCAGCTCCAGCAGGGGACCCCAAACGTCCCTTTCCCGAGCGACATTTGCCAGCTCTGACTGGGGGATCCCGAGGCGTTCCCAGGCCAGTGTCGAAATATAATCTCTCCACCTAGTCCTGGGCCTACCCCGAAGTCTCCTCCCAGCTGGACGTGCCTGGAACACCTCCCTAGGGAGACGGCCTGGGGGCATTCTTACCAGATGCCCGAACCACCTCAACTGGCCCCTTTCGATGCAAAGGAGCAGCGGCTCTACTCCGAGTTCCTCACGGATGACTGAGCTTCTCACCCTATCTCTAAGGGAGACGCCAGCCACCCTTCTGAGAAAACCCATTTCAGCCGCTTGTACTCGCGATCTCGTTCTTTCGGTCATGACCCAGCCTTCATGGCCAT
>JACXGI010005891.1:0-31543 GCA_016801175.1 Esox masquinongy
CAAACCGTCAGTGTCTGTCGTGGTCAGCAAAGTTTTCTCAAATTCAGATCTCCTTCTCATCCCGGACGAGCCCCCAAGTTGTTGAAGTACCGACCTAAAGTACTTCCCCGAGTTGGTTAATGAGAAGAGATTAAGAGGAGACAAAATCGCAGTGCCGGCAATTATCTTTATTCATACAGATATATCTGGAGACAGTGTGCCATTCAGTCCAACAGTGTCTGACACAATCACAGCACACACAGTTCTTATAGCATGAGCCCCCTACCCTAAATTTTATGGTTCAGGGCGCGATTCCTACCATATATAAGTGAGATATATGTTGTTTAACACATCTTTCATGGCAGCTGCCGTCTTTCGGGTTTCCCTGTTGTTATTCCAACCAATCGACTTCTAGCTTTAGCGTCTTTTCCCTTATTTGGCATTCTGCCCGTTTGTTACCGAATTCCAAAGGGGTCTGTTCTTGCTCCCAGCTATTCTAGTGAGATTAACATCCTGTCACCCCCTCCTCTAATGCAGTTACAATATCTCTTAGTTCTACTTAGCCTCTAGCAGACTTGCATGTTATCTTAATGCTATTGCCCCACAATACCTATTGAACTTTAAAGCTAAAAATTGCTCAACCATGAAAGGGGGTATCAGCTTGCTGTGAAGAGTTTATAGAAATATTAGCACTCTTTTCTACAGGTCTTTGGTTCAAATTAAATCAAAATCCTTAGAATGTTTGTATATTAGAATGCTGTCAATTCAATTATACCATTAAATACATCCACAGCAGAAAAACAAAATGCAAAACATAATTATAATGTATAATTACTCGACAACTTAACCATATGTTTTTGCGTTATTTTTGTTCTCATACATTTTCATTACTTTAAATTATGAACTTTTATTTTGAAGGAATTAGAAGAAAGTAGGAATCCACTATTGTTGCAAACTCCTGTTGTGGCTAGCTTCTAGAGTCCAGAATTGGGTAACTTTTTTGATAGTGCTGATCAACCCCGAATATATATTTGGAGATTGCTATAATTTTTTTAAGGAGGCAGTAATAATCATTTTATTCCTGCACTGATCCTGTTCCTTGGCTTTTGTTTTTACCTCTTCAATCCCTCACCAGTCATCCAGAAACTCCCTGACATAGACCATGTAAACAGATATTTGCAACGGCTAAGGTGAAATTGAAATCCACCCCCTTGAGCACAGCAATTCAAAGTATTATGTGCTTGTTATTCCGGGAAGCCGCGGCCTCTCTAGTAGTTATCGTACGGGTAACACACATTTTTTTTTTTTTTACAGTCTATGGTAACATACCAGCGCATTCCGTTGCTATGGAAATGATTTCTCCTCCCCGGACCCGACTCCAACAAAAGGTTGGTTTTACTTGATTCCTGGATTGTCAACAATTAGTCTAACCTCATATAATGTTTCTGCATGTTGGATTTTTTTTTTAAAGGTAACGCAAGCAGGGTTGGGGTAAATTCAATTTTAATTAAACATTTGATTTTGTTTCATATTTTTATTGCACTCGGAAGTGCAATTGATTGTCTATACCCCAACCTTGTTGTCAACTGTTTTTCATAAGGTTTTGCTGTTGCTATTTTAGAATGTTTACGTCTCATTTAAGTCATTGATTTACATCGTTACATCTATGGCAAGTACTGTAGTGTAAACGAGTAACCAAACTGATAACTTTCTCTATATAGGCTATATTGTAGCCGAGTTCTAAACAGCAATACTAACATTATCTTAGCTACTGTGTTTGTTGTAATCTCTTGCGAAAACAGAACATATACTGCTTTTTATAATGGTAGGGAGACGTTGAAGACATTTATAAAATTTATAACGTACTGTATATTTATCTAGTGTCTTTCTCTCAAGAAGACAGGAACAAATACATGATCTTGAAAGTAGTCAAAACTCAACTATTTGAGGTTGAGCTTGAACTTGGCATTTTGGTGACAATTCCATTTTGTTTCCATTGTATCATTACCAGCCAAATAAAGTATGAAAATATTTTGAGCTTTTAACATAGAGTATTCTGGAAGGAGAGTGTCTACTGCGTGCCTTAAGCATAATGAAGGTGGCAGAGGGTCGCCTGCAGGTGCTACAGATATACCGGCTTCTCCAGTATGTCCACAAGGGAGACCGGTCTCAGATAGAGAAGATGGTTGAGATGGGGGTGGAGAACCTCATAAACCTGACAGAGCCGCGGGAGGGCACCGGGGCCCTCCACCTGGCTGCGGCGGCCAACAACACGGACATGGTCAGATTTCTGCTGGCCCAGGGCGCCCAGCCCAACGTCCAGGACAAGAGGGGACACACTCCGGTCATGTTAGCTGCTGAGCTGGGCCACGACGGCATACTGGCCCTACTGGCTAAGAACTACGCTGACATGAACTTGCTGGATGCTGAAGGGAAAGGTGGGAGGATACAGACTCACTCTAGATTAGGTGAAGGTGCTGTGTGGCCACAGATATTGAGTAGAGCGGTCAGCCGCTGAGAATATCCTTTCATAAAATGGAATGGTCTGGAATCTGATATTACAGTTATTAGCCCATAGATGGAAATGTTCACATGGCGTCAGTTCAAACCATTTTAGAGTATTCTTGTACAGTATCTGTATTCACATTTCCACTGTATGTCTGTCCAGTAGCCCTGATGCCAAGTGATGGGTTCAGTTTCAAGGCAGGTCTGGCAGCCTCCTGTTGACTTCCTCATGAAAATGCATGCTCTGTACGTTTACATATTGATGGGTGTCTCAAATTGACTAAACCCTTCGGAAAGAGCCAACCTATCGGTTCTCTCATACAGGACTCCTTAAAACACAATTATGATAATAGCATGTGCAGTCCAGTCTTCAGTTACAGTCCATGACTCTGGTCTGTTTTGAGTGGATGACTGTGGATACGACTAATTACAGATCAGAGGAGATCCTCTCCCTGGTCTGTAAAGCATGCTGGGTAATCCGATCTCATGGCTTGCTGGCTCACTCGTTGGCGTTTGGCTCCTTTCCCAGGTGTGCTCTTTTACTGCATCTTCCCCACCAAGCGCCACATGCGCTGCCTGCAGGTGGCCCTAGACGGCAGGGCCGATGTGAACAACGTCTCGCTCGCCGGGACACCCGTGTTCCTGTTGGCCTGCCAGCACGCCGCCGAATGCCCCACCATGTGCCTCAGCATCCTGGAGAAGGGCGCCGATGCCAACGCAGCCAGTCAGGTTTCGTATCACATCATGACATGAAAGGTCAAATCCGAAATGCTACCCTGTTCCTTAGGGCATTGCTTCATGGTGAGGTATGTTTTTGGCGATGTTTTCTACAGGCGCCATTTTGGATTCAAGTAATTTAACTAACTCATATTAAAACATATTAAGACCTGAATCCATTTGAATGGTTGCCTCTGTAGACACGTGTATCGAATAGAATAAGGTTAGCGAGACTTTGATGTGTGTGAATTCAGTCACCCTCACACAGAGGTGACATCCTCCATGTCTCTCCAGGCGACCGGGCGCACTGCGTTGATGGAGGCAGCCGGGGCTGGGGCGGTGGAGCTGGTCAGAGCCATCCTACAGAAGGGAGTGGACCCCAATGGCCTCGACAAGAAACGCTTCCACGCTGCACACTTCGCTGCCATGGGGGGATTCTTCGAGGTGGGTTATTTAAACAAAAAGGCATAATGGGGAGTGATTCAGGGACAATACACTACTGCTAACAGCTGATCTTAGGCACAACGTATTGCGGATTGCCTGGATACAACCCTTACCTGGGTTATATTGACAATATGCCAGCAACCCCAGAAGTGCCTCATTGCAATTATAAACTATTATAAACAAGCCTTTCAGCCAATCAGTGTTCAGGGTTTGAACCACCCTGTTTATGAAGTCATTATTAATTGCAGTGTTAGATGTATTTCACTGTAGGCTTAGCTACCATGTCTAGTTGTGGGTTTAACACTTTAATTCACACAAGGGCTATGTATACTAAATGTCTTTACCAATTAGACAGTTTCCTGACCCTTTATCAGTTACTATAAATTTTCTGACTACCTGTAGGTGATCCAGGTGTTGTCAGCGTACTCAGCCAACATGGGGTTGATGACAATAGAGGGGGACACTCCTCTGCACTTCGCGGCCCGAGGGGGCTTCACCGACTGCTGCAGGTTCCTAGCACAAAGAGGTATAGGCCTTTACTAATAGGTTTTTTACTAGCGTAAGCAATACTGTGACTAATATACCACGAATAATCAGTAGATAAATAAGTATATTTTACATAATACATTATCAACAATAAACCAAGATTAACTTAACTATTTTATTCCAATAATTTTGGTCTTTTAATGGACTTAGTTTTAGATTTTATTTCAGGGTTTTAATCTTTATTGTGTGCTAACTCCAGGCTGTAACCCGAAGCTAAAGAACCAGGAGGGCCTTCTCCCCCGTCAGATTGCCAAAGACAACGGCCACAGGGCAGCGGTAAAGGAACTCAAGAAAGCAGAGAGGATATACGGGAAGTACTCCAAACCCGGGGTGTCCGATCGCAACGCTCCCTGGGCCGTGACGCTACATGATTGGTCCAACGAGCATGAGGCTTCCCTCCGGAATGCCTTTTTTGAAGAATCAAAGTTTGAGGGCAAGGAAGTGGTCTCCATGGAGACGTTCATATCTGTGCTGCAGGAGTTCCAGGCCCCTGTGGAGCCAGACCAGATCCATACGGTTGTACTGGCTCACGACAAAAGGAGAGAGGGTCTAGTCAACATCAACGACTTCTTCAAGGGGCTCAAGTACCTCCAGAAGCCATTCACCATCGCCTCCTATGGCCCCAAGAAAAAGAAAAGTGGAAAGCGAGGTAAAAAGGTGAAGAGAAATGCTAAATTGTCCCTCCCCATGCCTATTTGTACCATGCCACCTGAACTGATAGTCCGGCGGGACGATGGCGGGCCACCTAACTTCATGATCGAGACGTACCAGCATTGCACCGACGTCACCCGGTTCGATCGTGACCACCCGCCGGGCCACCCGATCGAGGATGACTCGGCCTGGTACATAGACGAGCCGGACAGGGTGTACAGCAACATCAGCTACTGCGTGAAGACAGGGGACCTGGAGTCCCTGAGGCTGGCTTTCAGTCAGGGCGTCCCGGTGGATGTGAAGGACCCCTTCTATAAGACCCCTCTCATGACCGCCTGCTCCAGTGGAAACTACGAGGTGGCCCTCCTCCTTCTCAACTTGGGGTGAGGAAGAACCTTCTACCAGAAGACTTTTAGTTAACAGAACACCATAGCAACATCCAAAAGGCTACTCGTAGTAAGCTGGTTAAGTTGTCTTGATGTTGTTCTTCGCATCTGAAGCTGAGCAGGGTCGTTCCTGGTCGGTCCCTGGAAGGGAGACCAGGTGCAGCCAGACGTGGTGCTGGAGGACCAGTAGGGGGCAGTCTTCCCTCTGTTCTATAGATCATATCCCAGTGCCCCAGGGCAGGGAATTGGACATTGTCACTATGTAGGGTGCCTTATTTTGATTGGGATGTTAAATATCTGGTCACTAAAGATTCTGTGGGGACTTATTATAACAATGGAGGTTTTAAAACTTTCAACCAGCGCTACATTCCAAATCTGGCCCATTTGCTTATGTCCACCTAACACACACACACACACGTTATAATTCCCCAGGTCACTAAAGTAAATCAGAATGGGTTTGCAGGCACCTTTCCTTGTAAAAGAAAGGTGAAATGAAATGAAATGGATAATGCGGTCTGAATATAAAGTGAAGGTTGTTTAGTTACCCCTCGATGTAGTCATAGCACTAGGCTAATTCTATTATGGTACCTTTTGTGTTATTCCACAGGGCAGATGTGAACGCTGGTGACCAGTTCCTTTGGACGCCCCTCCACCATGCGTGTCACGCTGGCCAGCTAGACATTATGGAGCTGCTGGTGGAGAGAGGAGCCGCAGTGGACACGCCGGCTCTAAACGGGGCCACGCCCCTCATGAGGGCCATTGAGAGCTGCAGGCCCTGCTGCGTGGACTACCTCATCAAGGCCGGGGCAAAGGTCACGGCAGAAAACAAGAAAGGTACCGAGCACGTACAGTAGAACACTCGAGTTGATGGAACTGTTTTACTGGATCGATTGCCTCAGAGACTTTCGCTGTCATTTAAATGAATTTTGTTTCAGCGCAAAATTGTTTGGACATCGCCCATGCCTACGCAGACTTCAGAACAGTGGACTTGATCCAGGCCAAGATTGATAGTTTGCCCAAGCCCAAGGAAAAAAAGAAAGAAAAAAGACAACCTCAACCCAAACCCAGACCTGCTGCTGCCAAAGAAAAGGTTCAAGAACTATTCACACTACAACTAGTCTGTCCAACCAACAACCAAACCATTTTTTAAATCTCTTTTGTTTTAATCAGTAGTAGATTATCATATTCCATTATGTCAAAGATGTAGTCACCCACTCATTCTGTGTTGAACTGCTCTTTGTCCTGAATCCCCTCTGTCAACATGAAGGGAAACCAGCGAGTGTAAAAGGATAGCCCCTGTTACCCTACCCCAGTGACTTGTAAGCAAATTAGTGCAGGCGTGTAGAATTCCGTGCCGATAAGGCCGTGTTGCGGTTCTCCACACTTTCATAGGATGGTAGAATCCCTGTTCAAACTCAGACGGTGGCTGTTGCCGTGTCTGCCTCCAGGGTTAGGATCAATTCACTTTAAATTCAGTTGAGATCTTCATTTACATTTATTCACATATTGAAACATCCTTATGGGAAGCCAATGAGACAGCATTTCAGTCGTGGATGACATCAAATCTCTTGAAATGGACTGAACTGGAATGGAACTGACCTCATGTGGTTTTTCCCCTCCAGGGTCTTGGTGCCGTGACCCCTGCCCCCTCTAAGACGGCGGTGGAAAAGGCAACGTCCCTGAAGGACAGCGTGATCATGCACAGCTCTCGGATCACCAGCGGACAGTTTAACCAAGTGGACATCAGCTACGTGCCAAAAACGGTAAGACCGCTATGCCTTAGGAGTACTCCCTGCTATAATAATGTCAGAACCGTTTTCCTGTTAAAGCCCTCTCTCAAAAGAATTACTGAACAACCAGCATGTGACACTCACTGTACATGGACATCCAGCAGAGGAACTGAACCTGTATATTATCAGTGTCGGCCTTCACTGACTACAGATGACATTTTCTCCACTACGTTCCAGGTGTGGGGCAAGCAGCATGCCACCAGCCAGCTGCTTGAAAGTAAGGAGAAGAGGAGGGACAGGTTTTCCTGCGACGTGGACTTTGAGGACTTCATGATGCCCTTCACCAAGAACATCCGGCAGAAATCTCTGGAGCTGACTAAAGACACAGACTAGTAGGAACAACTGACCTGTGGTGCTTACAGATACAATGTTTTTGGCTCACAGAGTTGGGGTATAATCAGTTCAATTCAGGAAGTGAAATGAAATTCACTATCAATGGCTGAATTTAGGTCTTTATATGACCACAGGCCTTTTGCTTTACCACACTGACGAACAAGTGGGCTGCTGATTTGCGATTATGGTAACACTGACGAACAAGTGGGCTGCTGATTTGCGATTATGGTAAGCTAGATGAATGGTTGGACTAAAACGAGAAGCATTGAGCAGTAGATGGTAAGACGTGAGAATAATGTACAGATGTTGTACCTGACATAATATCAAAATAAATCCACTTGAATTCTGTACAGAATTTTCTTCTGAAGTGCTTTCCAAATACTCGTTATTGTTGCTGAGACAGGTCATTGTGTCCTGGATAGCAGGCTGTTTTCTGTCTCCCAGACAATTTAATTTCACTAATTTGAGTAAGAAAGCCTGAAGGGAAATAATTCTGGGGAGGGTCTAGTTGTGGACTACAGGCTGGTGGTTGGCCCTTTCATCTTTTTCCTCACCTCACCATGCAATATGAACTGCCACCTCTTAGCCAGCAGTGGGCAGTGTTTGGCAAATTTTATTCTGTTTACAAGGCAGTGAATAGAAACTTCTAGGGAGCACTTGCCTTACAGCCCAGAATGAGGCAAAATGGCATCCACGTATGTTTTCAATGTTTCTATTTTACCATGACTGTTATAGGTACAATTATGTGGTCAGATTAAGTTATTAAATTAGAAATATCTGTGCATAAATAACAACAAAAAAGACATTTAATATTTAATAGAAATTGGGTTACGTCCAAATAGGTCCAGTAAAACCCACATTACAAGTGAGTTAAAATGCTCCTCATTTGCACTCAGAGATGATAAAGGTTAATGGTGAGCTTTCACTACTCGGGAATGTACTGCCTCCAAACTGTTTGTATGTAAACATTGTACAGCAAAGTGATTGCCAATGTCAAATTGTTCTCATATTGAGCACTGACATTGATCACAATTATGCCAATAGTGGCACGTTTCTATAACTGTTGCATTGATACATTCAGAATGATGGCTCTAACTAACGAGGTGACGATTTCATTGAGAGACGCAGATTTCAATCACGATCATGGATTTCCTCTCAGCGTCCCTATCCACTGTATCTCTCTCGGTGTTAAATGTGCCAGCACTTGCCGATGCAGATCCGCATCCTTTCGCCATCTCCAGATCTAATTAGACCGCTCTGTCCTCGAAGGTTCATTGGACACGGTTACATAATTGAATAAAGGGGGAGACGGGCAGCATTTGAGGCCCGCAATACAGTGTTAAATATACAACGCTTTACCACAACACCTTTAATTTTATCGACCTGAGAGAGAGAAAAGGACAGGACGAGAGAGAGAGAGAGAGAGAGAGAGAGAGAGAGAGAGAGAGACAGAGAGAGAGAGAGAGAGACGAGCGGGTCGGAACAGATGAATGAATGAGGATAGAGAGACAGAGCCCAGCAGTGACATGTCTGTGGATGAGGAGATGGGGAACAGTGGAGGGGAGGGCCGGGTGAGTCTGTGAAGGGAGGACGACGGGGCGGTTGATGGGGCTGGGGGGGACATGAGGTTGTACAGGTTCGGGGGAGTAAACATGCCTTTAATTGACGGTCCGACCACTATGACGCATTGAGTCTGTAAAGGCGCGTGTTCCCGTGCGTGCGCGTGGCTGTCTTTTCCTCCGTTTCTGTGTGTCTGCATGCGTACGTGTGAAAGCGCATGAATGTTACCCCACGTGTGTGTTGCTCTCCCCTTCTGATAAACATCCCCGTCTGTGCCAAACTCTGCCTGGTCTGTACCGGGCTGCTTTCTGTGCTGCTGTCTGCGATCAATGTCTGGAGCTCCCAGCACCACTGCAGTGTTCCAGAGCAGAGAGCTCGCGGTGCGCAACGGAACGCTTAGTCTGCATTCCCTCACTTCCCAGAACCCACTGGGACATCTCCGGGCCTGGCCAGGCCCTGCATTCATACACTACACCCCCCCCCCCTTATATTCTGCCTTCAATCTCATTTCAGTCGTTCTTTCGCCATTTATTTTTCTCTCTACACATTTGCGTGTGACAGCATGTTTCTCTTTCGCCACCACTGCTTCACTGTTCCAAATTGTTGTTGTTTCTTGAGTTTTTTTTTCCCCAATTTCTCCTTGTCTCGTTTGTGACGCAGCTCTGAAATACATTCGCGAAGATACCGACCGCTGAGGACGGCGAGCCGGGCAACCCCCGAGGACGGACATAAACACGTCCAGACCTGACTCCATCCCTAACTAGTTATAATATAAATCATTCTAACCATTTTGATATGAACTGATGGATTGAGGCGCAGAGCCAAGCATAGTTTTAGAAATACATCATTGGCTTTGATCGCTAGTACCTCGTTTTTGATGTCACCACAGAAAACGTCCAGTATGGAAATATCAGACAGAGCAACGGAAGACGTCAGGATGAGTCGTCAGGCAAACAGCTAGGTTTACCACGGGGGCCAAGTCTTTTAAAAGTCCAAAGATGGAGAGGGACAGTTTAAGGCATAGGAAGGGGTTCATGGAGATGGTGAATGAAGAGTCTGTTGACAGGCTGCCAGTGGTCCTCAAAGGAAAGTTTACTTTGTGGCTGTGAAGCCCGTCTACTATTGATTATTACTGAAGGGGTTATATTTCATGTCAGATTGGCTGACTCTGCTCTTAGGGCAAATACAAGAGGATAGCCTTCTGTGATCTGCTCTGTGCACTGATTGACTATTACGGAAATCAAGGAACCAGCAGTTTGTGAGAAACATAAATCACAATTTGATGCAAGATGGAGACTTTCTTTGATGATGACATTGAGAAATTCTAAAAGAATAACAACAGTCCAGTCAAAGGCAGAAGAAAACAATCACTCAGGAAACAATCACTCCTAAATGTAACATGAAGACGATGTTCATCTTAAACTAAAGACAAAGAATGATAACAGCCATGTAACAAGCAGAAGTTACATAACTAAATGAAATGGCAAAACAGTAGTCATTTATCTGTGGGAAAGACTGGGAGGCAGCTGGCATTCCAACAGTCCTGCCATACATTAAATACAGTTGGACTGAGAAGAACTTAGCCTATTGATTCTAATCTGCATTTGGCTCTCTCTACTGCAGCATCATCAGTTTGTCTCTCCCTGAACCGTCTCGTTCTCAGGCCAAAGAGCCAACAGCGTCGCCAAGCAAACTAAAAGGGACTTGACATCAACAACAACTTCCTGGGATACACCCTGTCCCTGGTCAGAGACATTCTGGCTACCAAATATCTCCCTATTCCCTAGTATAGTGGAATACTTTGGACCTGGGTCTATGCGGCTCTGGTTAGTAGAAGTGACTTAGGTAGGGAACAGGGTACCATTTGGTTATGTAAGTCGTCAGAGTGCTTCTGATAACTGTCTGAATAATTCAATGGGTTTTTATTTCATGTTGGATGGATGAGGAGACCTGTTTGGAAGGGTTTGGGAAAGATCTATGGATGCATCCAGAACTGCTCATAGGGCTCTAGTCAAAATGAAACTGCCAGGGATTCACTCTGGGGTTCACCTCCATAGCTATGCTTAAGCCTCATTAAGAGAATGTGGAAGACAGAGGATGAAGGCCTAATAGACAGGAGAGAAAAAAAGAGAATCTCTGAAAGGTTAGCTGAGGTAAGTAGCTAGAATGGAGGTTTCTTTTTGGCGAAGGAGCGAGAGAGGGGTGTTTTCCTCTAACGGGGTAGCACTGCAGAGCCTGAAGCGTCGCTCTGCCAGCCAGTACTGGCTCCCCCTATGCTGCACTGGATCGATTGAGCTGGTTGGCTGGTTTGGGTACTGGGGTACTGTTTCACTGCAGAGGAGAGGTCCTGCCCCATCTCTCTCTGTCATTTGCTCTCCCTGTGCCTCTATCGCTTTCTATGCAGATGCCAGGGTAGTTTCAATTAACCCAGGTCCCCGCTGTCCTGATCTGACACTAGAAGAGATATTCCGTTTCTTTCAGTGAATTTTGGAGTCAAAGAAAATAATACCTGTAGCCGGTAAGCGTCTGTCAATTGTGCTATGTCACGGCTGTTGCTGCTCACTGTAGGCTATTCACATCGGCTGTTCTTTCATCACTATTTCATGAAGAATTACTTGTCTACCATGTTGATCATCTGTTTGAATGAAAGACAGGTCATCAACAGGGTACACAACAGGAGCGAGTAGGTGTGTTTCGTCCAGTGGAACTGTTTTAGAACACAAAAATGAAAAGAAAACCAAACATGGTCGCAAGTGACGCAGAGAGGATACCCTGTTGCCATAGCAACATGCAGGTGCAGAAATTGGCAGCTAATCTAGTGTTCGTTCTGGGTAGATAAAACATTGTCATGCACTAAGCCGTGTTAATGGTGGAACGCGTGTGGGTACACACTGCAGCCCCCCCAGGGGCTACTACAGCTAGCTACTACACCATCAGTAATGAGAAAGTTGATTGGCCAATCAGATCGCTGACCTCCATAGCCCAGCCACACGGAGCATGAAGCGTCCCCCGAGGATCACTGGAGTAAGAGCACACAAACACATACGAGCACAGACACACAAAGGCGCACACACACACACACACACGAAGGGATCCAATAGCACACTGACTGCATTTTCCCCACCTCAAATGAGCTTTAAAACATAACCCCCCAACCACCTACTCAGCAGTAATTCTTTCAGCCAGCGGTTTTCAACTCCAGGCCCAAGGACCCTGGGTAAGGCCGGTTTTTATTCTAGCCCTCTAATCTGGGACGGATTTAGACCCGGTAATTAATGGGGTAGAACAGAAAACAAGCAGTACTCTGGGTCCCCGGGCTCTGAGTTAAGAAACCCTACCCTAAACATCCTAATGATCCTCATGCATTCATTAAGAATGTTCCTTTTTACATTGACAGAGGAGATATTGCATCACCTTATTGGGCATATCTAAATGTAGTCATCCAGCAAGAGGATCTCAGCTGTTTGAATGTTCCCCTGTGCAAATGCTGAAGCAAAACACACACATTACGCACAGCGCTCCTACACATGCACATATGGGCACTAATACACACGTTTGTGTCCAAGTTCGCGACAACGTGCCACTTCCCGTGTTAGCCAGGAGGGGCATTCTGGTTTGGTCCAGTGAACCATTGGAAGTACAGCGTTCACATCCAGTCTGCCATCCTGCACACCACGGCGGTCCATGCAAAAGACATTCATCTCCGAGTCCCCTAACTTCACTGAGCCCTGTTGGATAGCATGCTAAATCAAGGCCAAGTATTGGCCGCGGAGTGGCTGAGAATCTGTCTTGTCTAGGTACTTACCTTCTTCACACTTCTGATCCGGAAAGTTCTGCGCATATGCGGGATTGCTGGTGTTTTCGTACAGCTGCTGCTCCCTCTGAGGGGCCTTCCTTCACCAAAACCCGCAGTGGTGATCGGACATCACCGTCTGGTGCGGTCTAGGACTCACTTTGACATGTTCTACGACAGAATTATTTGTTGGGACTTGGTACAGTTCCAACACCTATCCCAAGTGCGACACAAACAGGCGGGCTTCTTTAACTGTCATCACAAACAATGACCAGAGAGCAGACTGACATCCAGTAGCACTCATAATCTGTTGCCAAGAAATTGCATTTAAAAGACATCCACAGCATCATCCGAGACACTCTGGGCCCACTCCTATTCGCATACCGCCCCAGCAGATCCACAGAACCAATCTTGATTGCACTCCACGCTGCCCTCTCCCACCCAGACAAGAGGAATAATCATCCAACTGGGCTGGGCTGTTCATTGACTACGGCGCAGCGACCAATACCATGATACCCTCCAAACTCAACAATAAGCTCAGGATGCTGGGACTGAACACCTCCCTCTGCAACCGGGTCTTGGACTCCCTGACAGGGAACGACAACACGTCGTTTCAACACGGGGGGTCCCCCAGGGGGACGTGCGTAGCCCCCTTGTGTACTCCTTCACCCATGACTCTACGACCCCGCATGGATCCCAGGATCGTCATCGAGTTTGCCGACTACACAACAGAGGCGGTCCCTATCAACTACGACGATGAGTGAGCTTCTAGCAGCGGCGTCGTTAGACCTGCGATTCCCAGCCTTCAGACCGGGTCTTTTTGGAGAAGCCCTGGTTGTTTTACATCCAATTTAAAACGGCTTGTTTTGCAGGCTGACAGTAGCGCAGCTGGGATGGTGTTAAGGAACACAGCTAGGGCTGACGAGGGAGACGTTTTCACAGACCGCGGTACGTGCCGTTGACACAGGGCTGTATGTACTGGTAACGGGACTGCAGTGTCCTTAATCAGAGTCCGCTTCAGAGGGTGGTGCAAGCAGCCAGGTTTCCTCTTATCCAACACCGCAGCACCAAGCTGTGTCAGGGGACCTCTAAAGTTATTTCAGATACTTCATGAAAAAGTAGGGTTTCAGAAGACTCGGTGAGAGCTGGTTCCAACATTGTGGTGATAGGACAGAGAAGAGTTAAATAGGAAAGCTATTGTTGTTCATGTAATTAAAATTCTGTGCATAGAACACAAAAGCTATATTAGAACACAAATGTAGCTACATTTTTTTAAACAGAGTATTTTGCTCCTTCTGCAATATACTACGTCCTAAGTTAGCCAGCGAAACGTGTTTATTTTTGGAATGTTTATTCAAATGGCCGGAGGGTTTTTTTTGTCTGCTGTTCAGAAATATGAGACGGAGACATAGCTTACATCATCATGTCTATCAAATTGGAGGAGCTTGAGTAAAGAGAGAAAGGCAAAGCGGGGAAGGTCAGCAGGACCTAGTAGTGAGTGTATAGAGAATACACACAAGGAGAACGTCATCCGCGCAGGCGTAGAACCTTCGCGGTCCTTAGCTCCAGGTATAATTTTTTTTTGAGAATAGGGTCTGAGAATACCCAAATCAGCCGGCGATATCTTCAAAAATGTATCATATTTCACTACTCTGTCTCCTTTCTGCATCTCATCTATGCCCTCCCTCTCTCTTCTCTCTCATCTTTCTCTCTGATTCAATGCCTCTCTTTCTTCTCTCCGTCTCTGGCCCTATGCCGCCCTCCCTTTAAATCTAAGTCTCCTCTCGGTCACTCTTTAATCCTAACATTCTCCCCTGATGTCCACAGGCTCTAGTAGTAGTAGATATTAGCTGGGGTGTGATCTAGAGATGGCCTGCAAGGTGGAGAGACACAGGTCAATACCGGGTCAATATTCTCCCTGACAGCCATCCTTGCCATTGGACACAAGACCTTCAGCCACACACTTATCGATGTCGCCATTCAGCCTGAATCTATCAGTGCCTTAATTATCCAATTGAATGTCCTTTCGTCCAGTCGACAAAGAGGCTGAGATGTCTCTCTTTTGGGGTGTGAGTTTTTGGGGGGATTATAATGGATGCAACACAATCTGTCCATTATGGTTTAATGACTCATTTAAATGTGCCACGGTGGCGCAATGTTGAAATGTACAATACAGAAAACTGGATTGACGTTAGGTTTATCTGCCCATGCAGTTCAAATAATTTGGAATCATAAAGCAGCATGACCATACGGCCCATGTTTCATGGCTCAGTATAGTGGCCTTTCCAGCCGTAACACAAACCCGGAGAGAATGGGGGGTGATTGTTTCAGAGAACCAACGGGAAGAGGAGCCAGATCAATTGGAGCTAGTATGTTGAACGGAACCAGACCTTTTCAGAATGACACGATGTAGCTAGTTACCACATATAGACAAGAACAGTGATCAAGGAGTACGTCCAGAGAGCCCACTGTAGCAGTGTGTCTAGCAGCGCGTTCACTTTCATACCTGAGGTTTGATATTAAGCCTGTCTATCACTGATAGGCAAACCAAACACGCTTTTTTTCTTCTGGAATATGCTGAGTCACAGGATGAGGCCATTGCTGCTGCAGCGCTCTCCCCTCCCCCACACATCCTCCCCTGCATCTCTCTGGGCGCCTCCCCCTGCATCAACCAATCATTGGGCGCCGTGTCACAGGGACCAGATTGCTATAAGATATGATGTGGTTGGCTGACACTTAAAATACCAGTCCAGTTTTTGCCAGATCTGGCAGGCATCGGCAATGCTTGGGCAGAGCGACGCCCCCTTTGTCTGTCTTGCAATCTTCTCTCTCCCCTTTTATCCCTTTTTCTTCCTCTGCTAGTCAATTAAATCAAATTTCAATTTAAACACCACTGGTAAGGGAAACATTTGTTTCCATTGCCAAAGCAAGCGGAAAATAAGATAAATATATTTAATAAGAAAACAAACATTTTAAATCTAAAAATCAAAGTAAGCCTAATCTGCCTCTGGCCCTTTTCTCCCCTTATCTCTTTCCATTTCTCTCTTCTTAACACTTTCTGTTTCTATCTCTCACTTTCTCCTCTCTTTTTCACTTCCTCTTTGTCTTTATCTCTCTCTCCCTCTATTTCTCTGTTTTTTACTCTCTAATAGCCTTTCTCTATCTCTCTCCTCTCACCATGCCCTCTTCCTCTCCCTCACCATTTCCCTCTCTTAGTAGTTTAATTAGGAGTGAAACCATCTTAGAGAGGTCAGAGGTTGGAAGCTAGCTTGGTACAGAGTAGATAATTCTGCTGCTACCACTAATCTACCTCTCCGCTACCTGTTTCTGCTCTTTGACTGTCAGAAAAGCAGCGCTCAAGTTCACTGCGGTATCCCCTCTATCCCTTGCTCCTTTTTTCTCCTCCAACCTAAATATCTTCAAAGACCTTTTTTGATAAGTTTGACGTTTTCTTTCATCTCCTGGAGAAGTAAAACAGGCAGAGGGGATGGGAAGAAAAAAGAACTTGTTCAGCATAATGAGATATTCTTCTCCTCTGAGACAGTGAATGACGATCTTTAAGACGATCTTACTTGTAACTGAATTCTGTAACTAAATTCAAATAGCTGAAAATGCAGTATGCGGCTGTAACAGCTTTATCACTGTTACAATATCATATAAGTTTCATGTTTTTAACTCAAAGTGGCATTAAAATGTCCATGCTTAATAGTACAAGTGTAGGAAACTGAACATAATTGACATGAAGTGAAGCTGCAAAGCATGGCTATATGTCAAGATCAGGTTTTTAGATCCCAGGTCAGTTGTAAAACTTTGAAAATGTTCTTTATCTCAGAATTCTTAGGAGAGTAGCGGCTCAACCATCACACAACAAATGAAGTCCCAGAGAATGTCCCTGTTGATCGACAGTCATTAAGATGGCCGCCGGACCCACCACCAGTAAGCCAAAGGGGAGGTTGGTCTCCTGCTCAGAACGTAGTTAGCAACACCTTGGAAGATGAACATGACCCCATAGGACGGTATTTTCCAATCCTGGTTCTGGGGACACCAGGGGGTGCATGTTTTCGCCCTAGCACTCACACACCAGATTAAAATTAAAGACTTGATGATAGGTTGATTATGTCAACCAAGGGTTGAAGTGTTAGGGCAACATTTGAATCAGGTGTGTGAGTGCTAGGGCAAAAACAAAGACGGATCAGGATTGGAAAACACTGACTTAGAAACAGAGAACATCATGCAAATTTGAATAAGTTAGATGTGGCCTAGGGTGAACCAAGTGTCAGACAATAAACACATTGTATCAAATAAACACAGTGTATTTCTGTAGTGTAACAGAAATACACAGCATGGCACAGGTATTACAATAAGTTGCTAGTTAGCTTGCCATCTATACATATGCAGTAACTGTTGGTTATATGAATGGAATGACCTGCAAAAGAATCCAATTGTTAATCTCTCTCTCCATCTCACTCATCCTTTTCTTCTTCTTTCTTTATTTACCCTATTTATTTATATATATCTCCCTATCTCTCTCCTCTCTCTCTTTCTCTATGCTATCTATGTCTCTCACCCTGTCTCTTTACCAATATGTATATACTTTCTTGCCTTTCCTCTTCTCTCGTTCTCTGTGTCTTTTCTCAGCCTCTGGCTCTACTCTCCAAATTGATTTTTCATGCAGAGTTATCATTATCATTAATTTAGGAGACAGGTTCACTTCAGAGCAATAGAAGAGACATTTGTTAGACTGCCAAACAGAGATTGGGAGCAGAGACCATTCCCTCACTACCTGACAAAGTCTACACTCCTCATAAGGAAATATTAATGTTTCATTTCCCCCAATTCATTCATTTTCAATGATCTGAAATCAAAGCCAGTTTTCATTAACCATGTGTCATATTTTCCAAATTCCCTTATAAAGAATTGCGATTATTTTTGTCAAAACTAATATTGGAGAAACACTTTAGTCAATTGAAATCTAATAATTTAAGGAGTTCACCCATTTTGGTGAGTGATGACTCAGCAAAATATGACAACTACTTTTCTCTGTTCTTTAGCAAAATACAAAGAAAACAAAGACAAGCACAGAAAGATGGAAAACAAGGATGTGTGTAGAAAAAAAGTGTGTAGGCCTGAACAGCTTTTCCAGTAATTAGTCATGTGCTTTCTGTCTTGTCTGGGATTCACTGTGACCTTATATAACTGCAACAGTGCTTCTTTACATTATTAACATGTAGGTTCTGTGTATGAAAAATGACTAAAATGTTGATAACTGTGCCATTCCTATTAGAAAACGTAAACACTATCCATGAATTTAATTCTGTATTCACGATTCTGTTTCAGAGCCTTCAAGAGACTGTTTGGATGCATTTTGCTTTAATAACATTAAACCACATGTTACAGTATATTTCTCAATGGTCTACTGGCATATTTTGAAATTAAACCCATAGCAGGCTGGGTTAGGGTTAGGGATGCTTAGATGCTTTAACCCGAAGACAGATGCTTTAAATCCTCAGTAGTAAACCTAAAACAGATACAATATAGGGAAAGATATATGCACCGTGCATATTCCTTCCTATTTTTTTTTCACACAATTGCAGAAATTCAGAGATGCAGATAATTTAGTTGAGTTAAAAGATAATTAAATTAAACTATTTTACAACTTAAAACTGCTTTTAGTGGTAGCTAAAGTTGTCTTAAGTTTGTGATAGTTGTTTAACTGAACCCATGGATTACATTATTTCTTGGTCCACAGACTACTTTCAGGATAAGGAACCCTCTAACATGAAGTCACATTGTGATATTCTCCTTAAAGTCCCTGAGAGTTACTCTTCATCATCTCAGATAATGCAGACCTTTGATCTGGTGTGAGTCCCATACATTCCTATCAGCTACACACTCACCTTTCCTTATTTCTTCATGGAATTGTGTTTCTGAGTTGATGGAAAGTTCACGCCAATCAACTGAATCCACTGAATTAGTGTAATGATAACAGTGATGATTCTGCATACAATGTTGAATTCTGCTTATTTATATTTCCATATTATTTATGAGAAATCATTTTTGAATGATATATGCCACATTCACTGGTGAAATTTGCGCAAACATACAGAAATTAATCTTAATTCAGGATTTTTGATGGCTGTATTTCACCATGTGAGGATCATGATTTGATTACTTTAAATAAATATTTATTTAAAGTGTTTATCTATTAAGATATCAGCTATTCAGTATGTTTGTGTAGATCTTTTTGCAGGTAGCCTAGTTGTTTTAAGTAATATTTTTGTAATGTGTATCATTTTTCTCAATTTGTATCATTTCGTGTTGATAAATGTAGACGATTTATGTTTTGTAAAGGAAGCTTCGATTTTATGAGGCATTAATGTTATGCAAAATGCTATATTTATAATTTTGCCTCTTGTGAACACCATTAAAAAAACGTTTTCCCCCTCAAAAAGTGCTTTTAGGCTACACGATTCAGACAAATGATAAACTAATGTTCAATATCATCAGGCCAAACATGTGTAAACTACATGTATTAGCCTGTGTTATCTCTTCCTCACCACAAAGCCACAAACGTAATCTTTAAACAATACCCGTTTTGATGGAGAACGTGTCTAGAATCAACGGCTGAGATGTGATGCCTTGACATGACAAATGTAAACACATTCACATGCTGTTGTCTTCCTAAGAATACATTGCGATTTCCGTTAATCAGTTAGTGATGCGCATGCAGCTACCCATTTCCAAGCCTGCAGAAGTGCCTCTCTTTTTGACAGATATCTATTAAAAGCTTCTGACGTCAAAAGCGACCGCCATCTTTGGCGAGGGCAGAGCTGCTGCTTTACATTGAAGAAGAACTGAGGAGATATCAACCACGCGCAGTGCCTTTGCAGCAATCCAGTCCATACAGAACGGGGGTGATATCGGTTAGTTGTTTTAATACGCAGACATTTCCTACTCCTGCTGACTGCAAGCCACTCATTACGGGCACAGGTAGGAGAAAAGGATACCTATTCTATTACAACAACGGTTTTCCTTTCGTTTTTCCCAAAACTGTTTTACTCAAAAATGTATACCAAATAGGTTTTGCCGTTTTCAATGGCAGCATTGGATAGCCTAATGATTTATTTTTTTGTTAAACCTGGTATATGGCAACACTTACCAAACGTTTTTTGCTGTCTTTTTGTTTAATATACCCTTGTTTTTAAATGTCACTTGGGGTGTTATTGTTATTAGAAAAAGGCAAACCCGACCTTTTGATTTAAATTACCTCTGTGCAGAGCGTTGTAAATCTCCACGCTTGTTTTAGTCAGTAGTTCAAAAGGAAGAATGCTGTGTGTGCTAATGCAATGCATAAGGTATGGGCGTTTTCTGCGTTTCAGCACCTTGGACAACGGCAGTTGGAGTTTTGCTGCGCGGCTCTCTCTAAAAACGTTCTCTCTCTCTCCCCCTCTGGGAAAATACACGGACGAACACGCACAAAAAATTCAGCATTCTGCCTTATTCGATTTTCAAATCGTATGAGATGTGATTTGAGTCAGATTATCAGCATGCATGTGTAAGCTATAATTGCAAAGCTTTTGCGGATTTTGCGCAGGACTGGTTCATTTCTCCTCCGGGAGATGCTGTTGATCTTGTTGGTCTTTTACAACCGCTTCCCAAGCGGCAATATGGTTACAGCCTACTGCTTATGCCGCAGTAGAAATAGCAAAGTGAATGGTGGCAGTATGAAGGGTGTAAGCATACTGCTGTCATTCTGACGCGTAATGCGGGTATAAGATGTACAGTGGGGAAACATCCGTATGAGTAAAATAAGGGGTCATCGACCGATTTAGCGGTTGTCGTAGTAGTAAACTGCGCCAATGTGCAGGCGGTAGGAGTGGGGGGGGGCGGTAAATTGGGAGACACGACCGTGAAACTTCTTGAATGTGCCACTATTCTCTACGTCCGTCCGTGCTTGTAGGCTAGACGCAGTTTGTTGCGTCAAAATGGCCACGTCCGTAGGCCTACTTGTCATTTACGTGTCGCGGCATCCATCGGTAATTACCGTCGGTGTCTTCCTGGTGGTAGACGATGGGCGGGGGCTGGAGGCGTGAAAAGCGGGGGAGGACGTTGGTGAAACCCGCACTATGACATCCTATAACCCCCCTTCATCCACACCATCTCATACGTCTATGCTGTGGACTGCACCTCGCCTACAAAGCAAATACAGATGTTAGTACTATAATTAGATCGTAGACTTGTCAAGCAACTAAAATCGACACCAAATAAGGTATGATGCATCATGCATAGGCATTTGACATTAAATATTCTTCACGACTCTTGTCTTGTTGACCATTTAAGGTTTGCGGCAAATGTTATCTAGGTCACGTGCTTGTCTTCGTACTTCGCACCTGGAAATACAGTTTTAAGAATATCTAATAATGTTTTTAGTTTTCAGCATGTCGTGGTGCTGAACCACCGTCGCATTTCCCTGTCGCTCTGCTAGTGCGTTTTTTTATCTAACGCCATATAATCAGAGAAAAATGTCGAGAGAATAAGAGAGTTTCAATCCTGAGAAGCTAGTTGCAGGCCTTTACTTACTAGAAAACAGCATTGAAAGGGTTATTGATAGGTCTCCGCTCTGGGTTGGCATGGCTGCTATACGTATGTATCGCATCATGCGGGTTCCATCGGTTTAACTGCAAAGCGTGGGCGGCACTGTAGGGGTTGTTCCCCGAGCCGAAATGGTGACTCATATACTATCACCGGTGTGGTTGATTGTTTCCCGGTATCTGCTATTTTTCTGTGTCTGCTCTATGAAAATGAAATTCATAATCAAGCCATACTGTCTCGGAGATCAATGTTTTGTAAAGACACGCTGGACTATTTTTGTGCGTATTGGTGCATGCATCTAGCCCTGTTCTTTTTTCTTCAAAACATTGGCCTGTAGTCTATCTTCAATATATTTGAAACCGCTCACATTGAACGGCTGTGTGTCCTATACAAGAATTGCACCTCGACTTGAAATCATTATTCAAATTGACCCTTAATGAACCAATTATGCTGCTTTTGTTCGCTTCTTTGTCATACATAGCGTTGTCAGAAAAACATGCTCCACTTATGCTATATCCCACTAGGCAAAACTAATCGAATCAAACTTTATACCACGTAATTTCACCACCACCAAAAAATTATACGTAGACTAATGTAAGTCAAAGTAAATCAAAACTAGACTGTTGAATTGACGTCTGTTCCCAGAGGATCGGATGGCTCATGATGCGTGTCATTGAAAGAACCATTGGCACGCATGCATGTGAGCTATGCCTAGAGGGAGCTTGAACACCTAGAAATTCCGAAAGAACCATACATGTTTGCTCTGTTTTCATATCTTTAGTATAAGAATTACATTATCACGTTTGAGATTAATCACCCTGACGAACTATGGTCGTCATCATGGCCTCAAGTCCGGTGGTACTGTAGATTCTTTGTTCATGTTAGGACGACGTCAGAAAGACTTATCTCCACGATGAGATCTGCATTGGTTCGACTATTTCGCTGTTCTGACCATTGGCTTTGAGGCTATTCTAGGTTTATGGCCCTTGTAAAAGACAGTGGAGTAGGTTTTCTGTCTCGCAGTAAACGTTTTATGTCCCAACTGCCACCCTGTTTTTATTTTGACTCCACCGCGTTAAACCGAAGCCCTATGGCGCCCTATTATATATTTAGTGCACTACTACCCTAGAATATGTGAGTCTTGGCTGTATTTACATTTAGTGTCCCCGGTGGCGTCAGACTGGGGAAAAGGGGTACTAAGTATATAGGGCCCTAACATGTAGGGGGGCCCTCGAAAAATGTTTGAATCTTGAATAAAGAGGGGAGGGGCCCTTAAAGCCCGCCTATGTACAGGGCCCAGAATTTTGTGCTACACCCCTGAGTGTCCACAACATATAAATAGGCTTGTCACCAGCACATACAATCGTGCTCATCTTTCCTTTTTTTGTCGCATGATAGCATTTAATCCAACACTAAGCTTTATGTCAACATAATCCTATACTTTTATCAGGTGCGGAAGTGTAATACCCAGTTTTTGTCAGTGTGCATTGCATTTACTAACTTTTTTATTCCCACTGATGCGTGTCAAAGTAGTGTAGTGGCAATACGCAGTATTAATTAATAAGGCTGATGGATAATAAACCGTTATGTCTTCACATATTGAGGCATCAATATAGACCCAGCGGTTGGTCTATGCGCAACATGTTCTAAAATGAAATTTGCTGGAAAACTGTTTAGTAATCCAAGGTTATTTAGACAAGGATACAGCAACGGTTAGAAATGTAAAATACTAAAGATTCGACAACTATCATAAGTTGCTTATTCCCCTGGTTCTAGACAATGACAGAAAGTTCATTTGAAAACAACTGTTTCTAAAATATTCACCACAATGTTTCTTTAGTGGAATTTTGGCTTGGCTACTTTAAAGCAAGTAAACCGCTATTGACAGGCCTAACCATCTTTTAGTAGATGGATTCCTTTCCGAAAAAACTTAAATGTTTTAACCCCTATAAAGTTGAATATACTCACAACAATGCTAACCAAACAACTTAGCTGATTCCTGCAGTTCAATGAAAGGTTAATTAAAATCTAAAATTGTTCTCCCTACATTATCATACTACATAAAATTAGTCTCCTGGTGTGGTTTAAGCATGTTTGTAGCCATTGAACCTTGATTTTTGTTGTTTTTCTATAACACTGTTTCTCATATTCATTTTCACATCTTTGCCATTTGGCAATATTACAGTACACCCAATTCTGCCAGGCGCCACATATCGCTGATAAGGTAAAGAGTATCCTGTTTTGGAGAATTATATGGAGTTACTACAGTGGCATCAGTTTTACAGAGAAAATCCTTTGACCTTATGACATTACCGGAGGTGACAGTGGAAACAGCAGGGAGAGGGGAACAGAGGATTTGATGTCCACTCATTCTCACAGGGGAGTAAATATCACTTTCTCTGAGACACCAGGGAGGTAAACAAAAGCACATGGAGACAAAATGGCTGCTTCACAATGGAGCAGTGGTGGCTGTGGCGGTGCGTGGATACAGAGGACTGTGCCGCATTCCCTCCATCACTGCCTGCGACACACTCATAGGAGAATCACTGGATGTCCGCATCAGGTCCAGGATGTAGGAGTCACACAGTTTAGAAGATGCTGTAGCAATACCTCGAAATCCTCTTTTGGAGAAGATGAAACGGTAAAGCCTGCGACATCACCATGTACTGCAGTTTTTCTCAGTCGTGTCGTACAACAAATTCATTTGGCTGACGGTCATATACTGCAGTTATACTTGTCCTTAGTCAAAACATGCATACAGTCTTGACTTATTACAATTAAGCTTCAAAGTCATCTAAACAAAACAAAAAAAAGCACAATGAATCAAAATACGTTACCAGGGGACTTTGCACTCTGACTCTTATCGCCTGTAGTGGTAAACCAACATGTGCAACTGACTCGACCGTTTGATTTGTTCAACAACACACTCTTTCTGTGACACAAGTGGGCAGTTAGCCAACATTATCAAACATTACTAGCTATTTTTGACTAAAGTCGCAGACGTTACCTTATGTCAGCACTGCCATCTTGAATACATTTTACAACACAACAAGGAACATTTTCTAGTTCACATTTTCCTGCTTTAGCAATGCTATTGTATTTCCAAGACCCTTTTGTGCAATTTAGACTGTTACATTATTTTCCATGGACAGGTGTTTTAGCCATCCATAATTTGACTGTTGACAGCATTGCAGAGGTGGCCTCATCAAAATCAAACACAGTATTGTCTACAAATTATTCACTATCAGTTGCCATTGCTACAGCAATATTAGCTACAGTTCTTCTACATTAGCTACGTTTCATTGGACAGGACAGAGCTTGGCATTTGCCCCTGTAGATTGATTAACATAAACTGTATCAGGTTGGTACCGAACAATCATAGTACCAATATTCCAAGTTATTTCTCATTTTGGCTGATATCCTACTTGTTCCAAAACATCTCAGGTGTATGACAAAGATGGCCACACTTGCTGTCCGCGGTGACATGTTGGAGATACAGTTCAGTGCCTAGCGTGGGATGAACCTGTCTCACCGGCAACTCTGCCAGTAACACCGGCGCCCTGGTCATTTGCACCGGCTTCCTGTTGCCAGCGAGCTGTCAGAGATGAACAACGTGAGCTTCATCCTATAGCCACAACACTGCCCAGTCTACTCAGTTACAGAGAAGGACATCTTGGGAGTCACAACATCTTGGGAGTCTCAAACAAGCAAATGGGTGCACCAGGACTGACGTGGACAATAGAGGCTAGAGATATGAACTCGGATATCATTGGGAAAAACAATTTCTTGTGAATTTGTATACTATGGACTACTGAAAGCAACCAAACCACTAGGTCAGTCAAATTCTGATTAAACATGATTTCAGTGTAATTTGGAATGTTTACTGACCTACTTTGCACTTTTTAGCTAGTTCAAGAGATAAGTGTGTCAGGACTGAGTGTCTGGACTGTCAATTTGGAGGTTGTTCCCATCTGAGGTGTTCTTCTCTGGTCTTGCTGGGGTTTTTCCTGTGATCCTTACCTCACTTCACCCATCGACTAAAAGAAAGGGCTGATATTCTTCAAAATTTAGAGATGAGCAGACAGTGGAGAAATAATTGATGAAAGAAAGACTAAAAAGAGAATGGAGCAATTACATTTTGATCTACTGCAGGTACCGTTGTTCATCTACTAATCACTTATCTTTGAGTAGCGATGGCCACATTTAATAAGTGTGAGTCTATCTTGGTAAATGTCTGTTTGATGTTGGACCTTCTCCAAATCATAGATTACCTCTGTGACAAATGCTCTGTCATAGAGAATATTTGCTATACTTCTAAGGGTATTTCTGTTTTTACAACAATACATCATCAGCGATGACAGGCCCTGGTATTTGGAGGCCTGCCAATAAAAAGACATGACGCGGACTGCAACAGGATTACAACTTGCACTGAGAGCGGTGACTGATAGAATCTTTCCAGTTACGATGGGAGCATTTGTAGGGGTCAAGTTATATAAGATTGGCAGTCACTTCTATGGTCTGGACTGAAGCACAGACACCACCTTTTAATCCCTTCTTCAATTAATCACGTTAATTGTCATCGGCTCGTCGACATTAATGTGCTTAGTCTGTTCGCCATTATATGTGCTAAACATTAGGCTGGATACACGTTACCATTCAGTTGATTGCTAGCTACATTTATAGCATCTCATTCCACAGCCAGCGGAGCTTGGCAAGGTTCTGTAGTGATACTGTTGCTCTACCTCGGTCGATCTATGGCAGGGTAATTTACGGTGCTGCAGTGCGGGCCATGAGAGTTCTAGGGTAAATTATGTCGAGGCTGTTCTGTCTTGTCACCAACTCAGTGGCTTGTGGTTAGAGTCCAACACCAGATTGAAAGGTTTGGATTTTGATCCGATGTCATACAATCAGACAAAAAATGTGACCCTAAGCATCTGTTTGGCACTCACCGTGAAGGAGGTTGAAAGGGGTACACCTCCTGTTATTGAGGTGGATGTACATCAAGCCGTTTCATGATACAGAAACATCTTGATGTACAAACAGTTTGGACGCACTTACCCATGGGTAGGTGTGTCCAAATTTTCGACTGGTACTATATATATATATATATATATATATATACATATATATATAAATGTATATATACATGTATACACATGATTCTCTGTATACTGCAATATTTTTGTCTTATCATTTCACAGGCAGGGATTTCATTTCACACACACACAAACACACACATACATACACACATAGTTAAATGCATATATTGTACAAACTACATTTGGACATTTGATTTGACTGAGATTTTTTACAGCTGTGTATGTATGTTTTCACTGGATAGCTGAGGCAGTGATTCGATAATGATACAGACACTGGGTTACTGAGCTAAATCTTCATGTGAATATAGAGAGGATCAATTTGGCACAAACAAGCTTCAATGTCTTGCCTGCACAGTCAATCAACTCAATGGATATTTGTCTTGGCTGGATTTGCACACATTGAGTTCATTTTTTTCTGTGTCTGAAATTGTACAATTGCACCGCTGGGTCTTTTTTTTTATTATTCTGGCAGATGCAATGCGTAATAGTAGGTAATTCCATGCTTATTCTACATAATCACACCGATTCAATTTAATATTTGAATACAATTGAAAAGTGATCATGAGGCATTATATAGAAGAACAAGAAGAAGGCTCTTTAGAATATAGTAGTGCATGCTTAAAAATCCAATGTATACAGTAATTATATGAGTGCACAACTGGAAATAGGGTATAATATCTGATGTAACTATTAGTTATAGTTATTGCCGATGGGAGTCTTGTCAAAAAGTGTTTCTTGGCCTGGGGGCCCACTAATGTTGTTGGCTTTTTAATGCCTTTATTGTTATGACTCCTCAATTATTTAAAAGTCTCTAATGCAGTCACTTAAAGATGCATTCTGGGATCTTAAGCACACTAAATTTGTATGATATCTTACAAATTGGATTTGTAACGTCACATGGATAGTAAAAAATAGTTCAAAAGGTTGTGACATAATGTACGAAATGAGTGATATTGTATACATCCACATGACAGTACACAAAAACACAACTTTCACCACTATGGGAATATGATGAAATTTAGAGCACACATAATGATTGAGGAGAAAATGTCTGTGAATAAGTCAAATAAGGAGTTTAAATATGACGTGAGTAAAGTGAAGATAGTGGGGAGGGAAGCTGTGTACTAACATGTTCCAGGGAAAAGCCGTGACTATGGGGATAATGAAACCCATCAGTATTGATTAAGACACAACACTTTAATTATCTATTACCACAGCATCTGTAAACCCTCAGTAATTGTATCTGTGCATTCCTTTCAGGGATGGTGAGCGGGGTGGGAGTGTTTCAATTTGCACCTTGCAATTGAATTCCGTCAGACATCATAACACAAAAATACACCTACAGCAATGCAGGTTGCTGAGTGTTTTTCCATCTCGACCCAGTTTCATTGTCTTACTCCAATTTGGCTCGTCCCCAAGCTATTGCACAGAGCACATGTAAGCATGGCGCAACGAACACTCGATGTTGGCCTTAGCAGATGTGGCCATATCATTCTATGGGAGTGACCATACTATGTAAAGCAATCTTCACCTTTTGATTTTACAGAAACACTACAAACGGTGTCACCGAGTTAGTGCAGTATCGAGAAATCTCAGATTTTTTACGAACGCTCAGCTGTCCCTCAGCGACTTTACAACGTAGTGATTGGTGCTTTGATGCACGAGAAGATGTGTTGCGGAAGATGATTGGCTGGGAATACTGATTAACACAATGCCTACCAAGCCGTGAATTTCTAACAACTTTCATATTGGCTGATAAAGGCCAAGTTTGATGTGGTGTTCCACCAGACCTTACACCCATTTGGTCGGGAAGTGCCTGTGAACGAGATTACAGTCCCATAAAAACTGGAAGGTCATGCTTTTAATTCAAAACAGGCTGCAGACCCCCTACGGAACAAACTGCTGTGTTTCTTCCTCTACCACAACCCCCCCTTCTCTTAACTCCCCCTCTCTCTACACCACTCCCGTCTCCCTGCCCAGTGCCAACTCCTGCGGCTGCTGCTCCTTGTCATATTTGACTTGTCACTTGTCATATTTCCCAGGCCCTGCAGGGCAGAGTGTCTGCTTTAATGGCCTCGCCGTTAATAAATGTGTCCCTGGGCTCCCCCAGGAGGAAGCGAATGAGCCGGTATGAGCCAGCCCAGCCGGGTGCCTCCCTGTGTGAAGAGACCACAGAGGTGACTCTCTGCCACAGTCCGACGGGAGCTCAGCTGCATCTGCAGCGAAATAAACCGTGTACTATTGAAAGGAACTAACCCTGATCATCGGCCCGATCACCAGGGGCCTGGATGCACTCCTGATCCTGTCTCTTCCTTTTAGATTGCTATTGCCTGACATCTCGAACAGAATTCTTCCGCCGCTCTGTTGTCGGTTACGAGCTTCTGTCTGAGACTGCTTCTGTCTGAGAAGTTGTTCGTGGTGACCTAAAAATGAGGAGCGTTGTGAAACACGACCTTTTCAAGAACTCCCTAACCAATCAGAGAATTGAAGCCAATGAAGAATGTTCTGAACACTGCTTTGATCCATCAGTGTTTGGCCTGTGACACGCAGCATGAATTATGTCATAAAAAACAATGTTCACTCTTCTGCAGTGGCGTAACTGGATCACTGCAGAATCCAGTGAGCGAAAAAAAGTCACGGAGTCCCTAATTTTTCTGTTGCAGCCACTAACACAGTTTAAACCTACTCACTGGCTGAAATGGATTTTCAACTGAGAATCTCTGTTGAGCTTCCATTTTATTTAGTTTTCAATTTTACGGTCCATTCGCAAGCTACTGATTCACTGCCTTGTCCTGTCCGTTCTTTTTTAAGGTCTTATGATGGAGGGCTTCGGAAGGACAATGTGTGTCCCTGAGAGTCCTGTCTCTCAAAAAAGGGGTCATGATATTTATTGCTTAAACCATTAAAAAGTTGGAGTCATGTTTGTAGACAAGAAACAGAAACCACTCGACGACCTCATTCCATTGCTACTGGGGGAACTCACATAACCCTATTTCTATCAATCAAGTGTATTCTTTCCAGGATTTTCTGGCACAACCTCATTTTCCAGTTTGAGAAATGCTGTAGTAACATGTCTGACCGTGTATTATGCTAGAATAGAGTTGGAGGTGCAAACGTTTTGTTGATGGTGTGTTTTGTATTGGGCATGTAGGGGAAGGATATGCTCAACAGAGCTATTTTCTTGAGCAGTAGATAATTTATGCCAAAAACAGGTTGACAAGATTCTAATTCAAGATACCAGATACTGGATACCATAACGCCATTTAAAAAAACAAGGGTTTTCGACAATATGTGTGCGTGTCATCCTATGTGTTTATAGCATACCAACAAGCTTTTGGGAATACCAAAAGATCTCACTGGCTGAAGTTTGTCTACAAGTGTTGAGTTTTGATGGTTACATTTAGGCTGGCTTAGGTAAGGGCTAAATGTAGGCATTCTTTCCCGTGGGTTTCGGTAGATCATCTGGTAGTGCATTGTGCTTACAGGGCCACGGTTGGACTCCCACAGGGGATCAGTACATGTAATACGTAGGCAAAGGTGAAGACTTGGGATTCTCAAGTCTGTCTCTCTGGTTAGCTCAGGGGACCGACGGAGGGCAGTGCGATTGGTCAGCGCCGCCTGGGATTGGGGAGTTAGTATTCAAATATGGCTGCCTTCCCTGGTCGCGCTCCAGCAACTCCTTGTGTCTGGCTTCTGCGCCCGTGAGCTCGGTTAAACTAAAAGATGGCATAATGCAATCCCTCTGGCACCTACTTGATGGCTGGTATGCACTATAAACCTTAAGTTGTGCATTGGAGTAAGTGTTATTTGCCTAGTACAGTGTAGATGTACACACACACACACACACATGCAGGCAGGTTAATTAATTGGGTGCTCCACCCAAGCAAGGCAATTGACAGGGTCTCCGCCCCATTTAAGGTCCTTTTGGCCACAGACCTCCACTGACTGGGAAACCTCATTCTGGATGAGGCTTATCTATTAGTGATAGGCCCTCAGACTTCCTTTCAATAATGCATCACTTGATTTGTAGAGAGGCATTATGGGTACAGTGCTGTTTCAGCAGCAAGTCCCACACCTTCATGGAGAGAACCTGAAAGCGGTTGTTTTTGTTGTGTCATTGTTGTCCTTGCAATCCTTGTGCTGTGGCTGTGAATAGTTGAGTAGTTGGACTGCAGCAGCATACTGCAAATACAATAATGATAACTGTGTGTATTGGCCATAGCATAAGGTAATAACAATGATAACAGTTGTATATAATGGTCACAGTATAAATATCATTATAATGATAATAGTTGAACTAGTGTTAATATAAATTGATAATAATTAGGTAAAATTATTTGTGGCATCTCTTATACAGCATATCTCTGAGGAAACCATTACATTATTATGAAGAATGACTCAATTAGGGATTGAGAACAAGATGCTCCTGTGTCTATGTAAAACAATCTTTAGGAGATAGATGCTCTGGCAGAAAAAAAAAACGAGATGCACCCGAGTTCATGAACATTGTAATAATATGTCTCTTTAGCTTTTGGTGAAATTAACAAGATTCTTTCCTAATTTATAGGCTAATAATTGACAAATGAAACACAGACTGAAGTACACAGCGCTGTGTTTATTATTTATAATGTGGATACCGTGTGCCTGGTTACAGCTTGAACAAATCTAAGACTAACTAGAGGAAGAAAATTTGAATTGCAGCCGTTTCAGACAAATGGTCACTGAGAGAAAGCAAACGCATGCACACGCACAAAGACCTATTTTCACTCTCACTGCTGACGCAGAACAGTGATTCTTTGTATTGTCAGTACAAACCATGTGCCAGCTTGTCTGCCAGGTCTGGAAATGACAAATATATTGTATATTTGGAGACAGTGTAAGTCACTGAGGAGAGATTGTTCCGGAATCAGATGCTGGCTGGACTAGCGCCCTTGCCGAAGAGGTGTACGGCAGAGGCAATGAATTAAACTGCTAGACCACCCCTATACACCACAGTAAATGCCTGTGTAAATGAAAATGGGTCTGGTCAGAGTGATTGAGTCAGTCGCATAGCTGCTGCTTACTGAATGAATGACAAAGGCAGTTACCTTTTAGCTCGAGTTTTCAATCAGAGCAAGGCATGGAATGCATCCCTGAGGAATTGAAAGC